>JBCJKH010018747.1:0-26733 GCA_039877255.1 Loriculus beryllinus | reverse complement strand
AGAAGGAATTACGAAAGGGAAGCAGGGTATCCTATATGTCTTTTCCATCTAGGATTTCAAGTATTTGCACTGGTATTTCAGGCTATGCCCCATCCAGGAAGCAGCCTTCTTGTGAAAGAGGAGGAAAATGGGGAGCTCCTGGCCACGGAGGGTGGACAAGCCTCCAGTGTGCGCTGGCTGTGCAGCTGCTCTCCCTCTTATCCCAGGCCATGGTGGAAGACCACCCAAGGATGGACAGACAGAAAGATGACCATACAAAGTGACCAAAAGAGCTGCCTCACCATTGTTTGGGGTTGGCTTTATGCTTGAGGGAAAAATTACATGCGTAACCATCGTGATTTATCCTGGGAGCACACAACGTGAAACCAGTACCAAAAACAACACTTCAAAGACGGTCTCTCTCTCTCTCTCTGGCACTTTAGCGACCGACAGCCACGGCCCCGGGTGCTGACTCAGAGCTCTTCTTCTTAATCGACTCCTGCAACAACATACCCTGTCCCAAACCCGGCCTCTCCCCGTGGCCGTGTCTGGCTGGCTGGAACCCTCCCATGCCTCGGAGCAGCCCAGGGGGATGCGAGCTGTGGCGGGGATAGTGCCCTACAGCCCACAGCGCTTCTTGGCCTGCTGGAGCACCAACACATGGCTGTTACATAGGGAAGAAGAAATGCAAGCCCTAAGCACTCATGGCATGGGTGGAAATGTTTTGCAGCTATTTTCTTTGGACGTAAGCATACGCATAGCGCTTATGTCTGCTCCTACATCCAGACTACCAACCTGAGATCGCAAACACTTTGTTAACTTTTTTTTTTATTATTATTATTTTTTTAAATCCATTTTTGGATCACTTCTGCTGTTTCTATAGCTTGACTTGTACAGCCGCTTTGTAAGAATTGAAAACAGTCTCCCACAAACACAGGAATGGGCAAATGGTTTAGAGAGCTAATCCACACCTGGGCTACGTAAAAAGGGGCTCATATTTTCCAAATAGAAACACAACCTCTTTTATATATGAACCAGATTTGGATCCAAATGCTAAACCCTTGGCCACATCCTAAGTGGGGCTCTGTAACAGTCAAGGGGAGTGGGGTGGGTGGTGGTTGCACCCATGTTTCTGTGGCAGCACTGGCTCTAACCTGAAGGTGAGCCACAGATGAGCAGTCATCGTGACCTTGGACTTGGATGCAAGTGGCAGGCCTGTCCTGGTTACACCATGGTTAAGGCAGGGTAATCCCCATCCCACACACGCCTCTTACAGAAGAATCTGGCCCTGTCTCGCTATTCTTGTTAGAAAAATGAAGGCTGTGACAGAAAATAGCTGAGAACTACATCTTGCCGATGCCAAAATACAATAATAACATGTTCAAAGATTTAATTTAGAAGACTACAAAGTCTAGCTCATACATCATAACACCTTGAAATAACACTTTAAGGTCAAATCCTGTGCATTTTTGGAAACCACCAAAACATAATGAAGTTTTACTTAAACACAGCATTTACATTTATAACGCATTTCAGATTCTTCAAGTAAGCTAGACCACATGCTAGGAAAATGTACTTCCCACAACATACAAATTAAGTCATATACAGCCTTCCCTCCGCAGGCTGAACAGCCACCGGCACAAATGGAAGTCCTGTGTAAGGATCAAAGGCAGCATGTGGCCCTCAGAACATGATTTTATTTTGTTTTTAATTGGCAAACCATCAAATCCCACCAGTAGTTTATTTTTGTTGCCTTCCTCGCCCCTTTTCTGCCTCTCCCACTTATTTCACAACGGAACGTTTTTAAACCACTAGAAATCTTTGTGGCAAAGGTGATGTCATACTGACACAGGATCAGGTGTGAGGTATGGTATGAATAAATACTTCTCCGCAACCACATTTAATTTTCAATGGTTGGGCATCAAGAGACAAAGAAGTTCTTATGCAGAGGTATTAACTGAGGATTTAATTTTAACTGGTCTGCGTTTAAAAGAGGTGGAATGATGCATAGTGCAAGCCTAGAAGAAAAACTATCAACTCAGAACACAAAAACCCCAAACCCCCTTGTACCTTCCTTCTTGGTTTTGGGAAAGCAACACACAGCTCTGAAACTTATTGTTCTTCACGGTAATATATATACGGTTCTTGATTATTTAGTTTTCTAAGTCACTGATACCATGAAGGATAATTGTACTTTATGCACTGGTAATAAAAACTCTCCCTATGAAAATAAATATGTATTTTACAGTAATCAAGCAGGAACTAATTTTGTACTTTTTCACAAGTAGCCATTTACTTTGGCACAGAATGGCAATGTGTAGCAGAGAACGCAGTATATGCTTTAACCCAAGAAAAATTAGACTTGAAAATTAATACACAGTGAAAGACAAATTTAAAGCAGCCTTCTTGTGTTCTGACATAAGAATATAAAAATGACACGAGCAACTAAAGATTAGTTTACATACTTTTCAATCACAGCTGCCGCTCAGTAACCACAATACCTTTAAAATGACATTCTAGCGAAACAGATAGTTTGGCTGCAGCAGCGGCTAGATACAGTGAACGTGAAATTAAAAGGGCATTCTTTTATTTACACACATGGCACAGCACTGAGCCCCAGCACAATTACAATGGAGAGATTTTGTACCGTGATTAATTTAGGAGTAATCTAGTGATAAATAGAGTGCATTGCGAGGGATTCTGCCGAGCAAATTTTTATCACCAGCCTTAGATGTCAAAACACAGTTTCAGGGACAGAGAAAGAACGAGTCACATCTTCTTGGTTAATATTTAATTGGGTGCTAAAGATTCCTCCCAAGGACCTCTGAACCACCACTGACAGCCCCGCAAGATGTCCCTATCTGTGAAACAGATACCGACCCTTTCTGTATAAACTAAAATAACATGAAATTTAATCAAACCGTCCAATTAATAAATCACTCTGGTGGACACTGCAGCCCCAGCCCCGGTTAATTACATAATTTTAAAAATATTTGCACACTGCAACCACTAAGATTGGCTCTGAGGTTTCATAACACACACTTAACACTTGAGCTGGAGAACAAATCTATTTAATAAATGCAGAGCTAAGTGCAGTAATGCCACTCCACTCAAACTGCAAAATCACTTAGCATAGCCTGCGAGAAAAAGCAAATAAACTCCCCCCCCCACACACCTTTAAACACAGGTCACTGCTATAGCCAGAGCTCCTGCCTGTGTCTGTGCATCTACCTGGGATGGGGCTAGGAGAGCATGGTCCCCTTTCGTGGCACACAGGCATCTCTTTGCCCAGCTGCACGCTGAATCCCTCCCCTTGCTCTCTTCCCCCCACCCCTCCCTCGTTTCTCCCCTATTCATCCCCTTGCGATGCTCTTCTGCTCTCTTCCCCCTTGCTCTCTGCTGCTTGCTGGATCTCCCCATTGTCACGCTCCAGCTCTCCCCACACTCACCACAAACTCCTGCCCTGAGTTTCCCCCACCTGCTCTCTTTCTCAGTGCCATTTGAGATAGCTGTGGTGAAAAAAAAGCTCACGGGGAAAAATCAAACCCAACCACCAAACAGGATGGAGGGAAGAGGCTGGGGAGGAAAGCGAGGGAAAGAAAACAGTTCAGTAAGGCCAAGCAGAACTACACAATTTCCAACAACAGCAAGAGTGACTCCTGAGCACCAGGATGAAAAATAAAAGCCACGGACCAAGAGTGTTACTTGGTGTAATTACTTGGCTTCAGGGTCTGGGATGGGTGTAACGCCTGTATCCGCAGGGCAGAGGAAAACCGTGTTACTGCCATATATAACTAGGTGTGACAGCACGGGAGAGGTTGAAATACGCATGGACCAAGCGGTGGCCTTAAATGAAGGGGAGAAAAAGCAAAGCTAATGGTTTGTCACAGCTCAGAGGCACAGCTGTGTGCACTCGTACAGACTTTGCATTCATTCATATAGAGAGAGCACAGCTTTCAGGTCCTGTGGTTCCAGCGTGATTTTTGGACGAAAGCTGAGCCTCAAAAATAAATAAGTCTATATTTGGCCTGCCCTGGATTCGAGAAGTTCTCCACAGTGCTTTGCATAGAAACAATCTGAATTAATACAGCTTAAATTTGCAAGATTATAATAGTCTTTACCAAGCCAATGGATGCACCTCTAAAATTCACCGCCCTGACAAATAGTAGAGCTCTTGAAAGTCTGCTTGTATTAGTTTTATGGATCTATTCTACTGCTTAAATCAGGACTCATTAAAATTACCATCCATACAAGTTATCCCACTGGGAAATCTACATGCCAGAGCTACTCCAGTTCCGCAGGCAGTGCTCGGAGGGGGTTGCATATCGCAAAATAGCTGTGGACACAGCGGGGGGAGGACAGGGAGAAGAACAAGAGGACTTCAGGACAGCTAACAAGTTACTCCTTATGCTCCTCTGATTTTAATCAGGACAACTTTTGCTCAGGTGGTGCAAATGCATCCGTGAAAAGAAATTCTACTGCCAGAAATGAAACCAGGGAGGTGGTGTAAAAGAAGTGTCCCTTGGGAAGCCAAAGCCCAGCTCCAACACCCATTTTAGTGCTGGAAGCACAGGCTAAAACGGCAAACACTGCACCTGACATCTTACACTAGAGCATATGATCTGCACACTGCCCCTCCAGTTTAATTTTTAATAGTAACAGGACTTAAATCTCAGCATTAATGTATTAATGTTCAAATGAATACAATTAAAGGCATCTCTATTTTCTTCAGTGCTAACGACCTGGAAGATCTCTCCACCCTTCATATTTGCAGGGATTGTTACAAATATATTCTGTAGCCCTTGTTTTGGCAAAGCAGCAAAAACCTTTGCCTTTTAAATATAAAGTAACAGGAATAATGAATAATATATCTTCTGATTTTTGTTCTGCCATGATATATATATAATGATATATAAAATGTTCATTTATTATTATCACACATCCTAGGAAGCAGACATGCAAAATTACTTCTTTTTCCTTGTCTTATAAGGGTCATTTATCATATGGAACATCCTCCAAATAGGTAGTCCTAAAATCTCAATTCACAAAGACATTTTTTAGAGATGAATTCTGCAAACAGGGCTCCTCTCCTGATGGTTATAATAAAAACTTTATTACATTAAAATAGCGGGGTTTAAGAAGGGAGAAATGCTCTGCGGTTTCTTTTAGAAGTTCCTGCCCCCACAAATTAATGTCTGCCTATTATTTTTACCTATATCTTGCCACATTTATTAGTTAACAAAAGCAATGCGTGACCCTCTTTAGGCCAAGTTCGGAAAAGAAAAGCATTTACTGAAAGGGCATTAATTTTTATTGTGGCATCTGTGATCTTTGGGTGGGGAAAGGAAACACCATAAAAAATGAAGTCTGTGTATATACACTATCAGTCAGATTTTAACACTTATGCAGAATAATGCAAAGCTTTATTTCTTTTTGATGTTAACAGGCCTTTTTTTTTCTTTTTTGCATTCCATTTTTCAATATGTAAAGTGACAAAATGCAAAAACAAAAACACGAGAATGTGCTTGGTAGGGCTGGCCTAGTTTTTTGAAACACACACAAAAATCAAACTCGCTCATACAATCTTATTTTAATATGTAATAGAAGAATCTGGCAAACATTAGCCAGAATAAGTCTAGCCAGCAAACACAGACTAACATACTAGTCTGCTGCTGCAAGGCAAGATGGAAATGTGGTCTTGTTCTTCCAACAGGCAAGAGCAGAACCTTCCACCTTGCTGAGCACCCAACAACGCGGTGCAGGCAGCAGTGTGGGACCACGCTCCTGCTCAGCTCTTCGGTGCTCGCACCAGCACCTCACCACCTTATTTGCTGTCCACTCACAAATGAAGCCCTGTCAGTTGTCCCACCTCTCCTTTGCCAAAAGATGGGGATGGTAAAGATAAGTCAAAAGTGTGCCTTTTGCTCAAAGCTATGTCCAAGCTCACTCCGGCACTGGCCACTGTGATCTTGGTGAGGAAGACCTGCAAAACCCAAGCAACAGCGTGATGCTCCTCTCATACATTTCTTTCGTGCCCAAAGACTGCTTCAAGCCATGCAGCTTTGAAGCAGCACCCAGAGAAGGAGTCAGATGTACAACTACCTCCAGGGGAAAAGGATGATCAAGAAAGAAAAAGGATACAGGAGAGCTGGAGTCAGCATGGCTAAAGACTCCAATGAGGAGGGAGGTGGAGGGGGAGGACAACTACAAAGCACTTAATTATAAACCCAAAAATGTTAGAAAACCAATCTCATGCTCACAATTTGCGTATTTGGGGATTACCTATGGATGAAAAAGGTTCAGCTTAATCAGCTATCTGTGCAAATGGATCCTCAACATGCCAGAGCTGAACTCGGTGGACAATCCCGTTAAGAGTGGAGAGAGCACATAAAACGCCCTTGAGAAACGTGGCTAATGCCACAAACACTGAGGAAGCAGCCATTAATAAATTCTTCCATTTTCAGGCTCAGGAGGCAAAGGGCAAATGTTGAAAGAAGCAGAAGATGAGAAGGGCATGGCTATGCTTTAGATGAAGTTCATTTCACATGTCACACATTCCTAAGACAGGTCTCACTCCTCAAATTAAACCCATCATTTTTAACCCACTAAAATAAGCCTCCCAAGAGGGAATTAACTACATCTCTTCTATAAGCAGCTAAACCTAAGATGTCTCCCCTTCTTCCAGGATAGAAGACAATAGAAGAAAAGTCTCTATAAATAGAGGTAATAAAGAGTCTCTATAAAAGGAAAAGTATTGCAAAAAGGTCTCTATTTAAAAAGCTTGCAAAATGTGTTCATTTCAGATATCAGAAGCACTTTGTAAAACTTTTGTTTGGGCTGCTTCTTTCTGATCAACACCATCCCGCAGCAGGAGAGCTGCTCCCATGTGTGACTGTGGCATACCAGAGCCTCTCTCTATCTGTTATTCACCCAGGAAAATACAGTTTGGACCACCATGTATGGAGAAAATGCTAGCAAAAATAATTTGGGGTGGATAGCCACCCCCAAACCAGGTTACACACCAAGACAGAAAGGAGCTTGACAACTTCTGAAAGACCAAATCTCAACCTGCCACCCTTTAGCCACACTGGGTGCTAGTGCAGTGCAGGGTAAGGAGAAGGTTCCCATGGTGGGATGAGACCTGAGGAGCTCAACACTGCCACCACTGTCAGTCATAAGCAGCCACCCAGACTTCAAAGGTCCATTAACAACACTATGAGGCCCAGTCCTATCACCAACTTATCCATCTTTTCCACTTAAAACAGATTTATTGCCATGGGCACGAGGGCTGTTGAGCATTCTCACCATCCCACAAGGATCTAGGCTGGCTTCAGCAGCCACCCTGCAGACCAGCTCCTCTCATACCTGGGTTTGATCCAAGCGCTCATACAACTCTCTTACATTTTATTCTCTCTCTTCCCCCTGAAGCTTTGGCAACTGAAATCTATTATGATGTCAAAAGGTAGCTGACAACATAAAATGTATCCCACTGAGTTGATGCCGCACGCTGCTAAATTTACAACAACATAAGTATCATAAAAATTATAAGAACTGCAAATTAACCACTGATTTTTTAGTTCAGTGACATAAATAACAGTAAAGATCTGGAAAACTTCCAAACATCTTTACAACTGTTTAATTTGTCAAAATCTATCAAGTCTTTCTCAACCACAAACCTGTCCTCTGCAGTGCATTCATTTTCACGTACTTACACTGGCATCAAAGGCAACAAAAATAAAGCTTATATAATTACTGTGTTCTGATGCACCCTTCCAGCCATGCATTTACTTATGTTTTTCTTTCTCTGTACTTCTTCACTGACACTAACACTCACCAATGTTTTAAAAACCATCCAAACTAAAAAAGCAGCTTTCCATCCCTCCCAGGTCTGCTCGGGATGCTCCAGACAGCACATCGCTTTGTTTGCCAATGTGACAGGTTTGCCACTGATGTGCTATGTGTACCTTGTGAGGTTTGCGTCACCAAACCCTTCTATTTACTCCTTTACTTCTGCACCAAGCTCTGCAAATGCAAAGCCACTTTTCCAGCAGCTGCAGAAGAGCAGGCAAAGATTAACAAAAATAATAAATGTTATTTGCTCTATTGCTTTTCCTGGAGGGGAATAAATGGAGAAAGTTCATTTTATATAGCTATTTATTTTGTATGGTTAAATATTAATTGTCTTTTCTAAGATACAGTTTCACTAGAAAAAGTACGTTTCTTTTGCAACCATTGCAAGATTAGCTAAATTGGAGGTCCCAGTGTGCTGAATCGACAAGCCACAAAGTTAAGCTTGCTGAAAAACACTACAACATGTATTCCTACTATTTGACTGCTCAGGGGCTGTGAAGCTTCCTGAGGCCCCAGTGCTCAGCCTCCTGAGAGAGTCTGACCACTGCACTCACACAGTGGTGGAGGGGGTGCCAGTACAGGCCCAGCACAAACCAAGGCAGGTATAACACGGTTCTGCCTTTTGCAGAAAGAGCTGGCCCAGATCTTCTCATGTTGTATTTGTAGCCCTACCCATGGGTTCACACCACCAAGATTCATATATGGCTCCAGCTCCTGCAAGGTAGTCATTATATAAAATGAAGATTAGGTAGACACTGAGAACTGATCAGACATTTTACTTCTAGAAGGACTTCTCGTGGTATGGAGAAGGGTTTCTCCATTCAAGCTGGCTCCTTTTTCCTCAGGAGCCATTTTGTACTTTTCCTATACTTAAACTGTGAAATATTACAGGAACCAATTAAAACCCCTAAATAGGACAACCTAATAAATCCCTCCCTCTAAATAATACCGAAGTGCAACTTCTGAGCGACTGAACAGAAAAAACACGCTTGCTGCAGCTCCACAGGCATAAAGACCATTGCAGAGACCAGAGAGGTAGGGGTTCATGACAACGTGGTGACCAAACTGTTCACATGCCGTCATGCCTGGCCTCAAAGCTTCATCTGCTCTCAAGAGCTGACAGCCAACACGCACATCAACTTGTCCCCATCATCCCAATCAGCCGAGGTTTGGTGGATTCATCACTTGTGGACCACAGGGGCACAGTGGTTTTGAAGCAGGGTGGCACGTGCAGCCAGGTGTCACACCACACTGATTTCAAGGCCAACTCTCAAACGTACTGGCGTATGGAAGCAGGAAAGGAAGCTGAAGGCTCAGGTTTCACATGACAGGTTAAACTCAGCCCCCTGCTCCCAGTAAACATTACAATAAATCTTTTTATAATGTAAGAGAAAAATAGAATTGCTTAACATTTATCTTAAAAAATAGGATTTTTGCTTAAAATACAGAAACCTAATCAGAATACAGCAGGGCTTTAAAAATTAAGCATCCAGATATACAAGGAACTTTTAAAATCGTTTTCCCACTGTGCTGTTTGCAAGAGCAGTTCACTTCAATGGCCACAACTCGTTCAGTGACACCCAGAGGTACCATGCAAGCGCTATGGAATGCTGCAAGTAAGTCAAAGTTCTTTGATTAAATCTAACATAATTGCACATAACTGGAAAAAAATCACAGCAAGTTGGCTTCGCATATTGCATTGCATAAATCAGAAGCAATTCCCACCAAATCTATCCTTTCCAGACTATTTTATCTAAGCAACATATAGCTGTTACAACAATTTTTGAGTGATTTTGATTCTCGTTGTGGTATAATGAGTAATGAAGAAAGCACGTTTTTTATTCTGGTTTGCACTGATGTGTTTCTACTTTGACTAAACCCTCGGTGACTCAGTTCTGCCGCTTCACAACAAGGAGCTCTCATGTTTCCCTCGACACAGAAAAAAAACATGTCTTCAACTATCCCGTTCTCAGCTCAAACCAAAGGGAACACTTTGAGAGCTCCTATTATTCGTGCTGCTCACTGCAGAGTAAGACCCTACACAGGGTGTGGTGCTAACCTGGCGGAATCCCAGACCCAGCAGACACCAGCACTATAAAACACTGCCTGAAGACAAAAGTGCCCCAAATCCAAGTTTTCTGCAGGGCAAAGGCCGTCATCATGACCTTGCGGAGCTTTTCTCTGTTCCGGCAGGAGAAGATGGGTTTGGCCAGGGTGACTTCCCTCAAAATCTTAGCAACAACCTCCTGCAATCATCTCCCTCTGATGTCCCCAGAAAAGGCGACCACAAAACTTAAGCCTTGCGTTGAAAAGATAAATGGGCCTCTTTCTGTGCTCTGCACCAGATTTTCAGACTTAAGTTTCTCTTTCCGGTAACGTGCAATGCAAAGGCTTTGGGCTACATGGGGCAGAGCATTTTCAGGCCTGGAGACTTAATTACAATCTACTCTAACTGGCACATGGTACTAAAGCATAAATATTAATAACATTAACAACAAAACCCAAAACCCTGATTGAGATGGCAAGCTGAAGACTGAATCGATAAATCAACAGTAATCTTTTTTTCTTAATCACAGCAGCTACTCCACCCTTTTTATTGATTTTTTTCCCTTTTTTTGATGTATTTCACTATAATCTTCTGAATCTTGATTGAATTAGTTCAAAACAATTGTTCACCTAGCCAGGATAAGCCATGTCTTGGTTTTAAAACTCTTCTTGGTGCAACAGCACCGTGAGTTGTATGATGTTTTTGAGGCCAATCTTTCATTTCTCAGCTTCTCCCTTCTGGTGCTCATCCCTGAATCCACAAACTGAACACTTCAGCAGATTAGTGGGCAGCCAAGCTTTGCTCTGTCTAGGAAACAGGTAACTGTGCCAATGTGACCTCTTCCCAACCACATGCATAGGTTTAAAGGAACTTCCATTTAACTGTCTTACTGCAATCTGAAAATTAGTGAGAACACCAACCCATGTATCTTCTTCAGGCATATCTGTTGATCAAATATTTTACCTCAGTGTTCTCCACAGCATCATTACGGTACTTTATACATGTTCACCCTGAGTATAAATCTTCAGCACATCCTACCTGCCTCTGCAGCAGCTTTCCTGGAAACGGCTTTACTGCGTTCTAGTAAACTTCACCCATGTTATTTATTCTCCTTTAAAAGAGAAGTTACACTTCACTGTATTTGTTCCTAGCAAAGACAAGTTTCTGCCTATCAAAAGACAAGTTTACTGCAAGGACTCTTGTAATAATACTGATAATGGGTAGAAATTACACATTTTATAAGGAAGAAGACAAAGCACTTGATGCTTTATAATAGTTCTGCTAATATCATAGTTTCACCAAAGTGTGCTTTCATACAAAATTATAGCCTTCCCTCCTGAGTGACCTAGCCTGCAAGTATTTAGGATAGATACAATGGGGCATACTGTTAACTACAAATCAAGAGACACACTGGTTTCAATGGGGATTTTGCAACTGACTTCCAAAGACTTTTAAAGTGATGATCTGACTCCATATTTTTAATAAAGGGCTGAAATACGCTACTGGATGAAAACAGATCAGGCTAGAAAAATCACCAAATAGAACTTTAAAAAACTGGCAAAAATAAAACACAGCCTTTAGGCTGTGAGCTGAAAAGGATCTCACATTTTAATAAATAGGCAGTAATTACAAATATTACCAAACAAAGGAAAAGGAAACTGAAACATGCCGAGAAAGATAATCAAGTGAGAAATGTGCTTATAGGATGCCAGTCCAACTGATTAAAGATCTTCAGAAAGCCGGATATCCCACCTAGAGCCGTTAATCCTTATCTGGGTCCTTACACACCCACACCCCTGCCAACATCAGATCTGAGGATCCAGAGCAGCCCATCCTTCTTCCTTATTACTCCTGCCCCTTTCTTTTATGTATGCCCACTGGTGCTGCTCATCACAGTCTGTTAAACGTATGCTACTCAACCTTCATTTTACTTATGTTAAAGAAAGAGGGGAGCTGCAATCAGTGATTTTCTCCCCCTACCCCAGAGCATGGGAAGAGATGCCAGGTTTAGCATCTTCCCAAAAGCAGCAGGTCCCTAAACTGGGCAAGATATATAAATGATACGACAACACTGTCTAGCAGGTAAGGGCAGACAGACAGCAGTAACTAGTTAATGATGATCTGCAATAATGTCAGGGAGACTTGTTACCATGTAAGTAACCTGCCACACCAGGGATACAAATTGTCTCTGACTTGATAGCACCTACTGTGGAGAGGAGAGTTATCAATGTGCTAGCTTGTTCAGATAAATGGAGTACTATTTCCCTGTGCTGCTGCTGTCACTTTCCCTGGCCCATCAGCCCCTTTCTTAAACTGATTGCTATTTTTATTACACTCCTTAAAATATGAAGCAGGAGACTCCTTTTCCTGAAATACATCAGGCTAGATAAATGACGCCTTTTAAATAATATTCTTTTCTAGCTGGCCCTGATCCTTGCAATGTTGTTGCTTACTTTGGAGGGGGAAACAAAATAGAAGTGGCAAGCCATATCTCTCCATTCCAAAGGGAGTGGTTTCCCAAGAAAAGCATAGTTTTGTTCCCTTGCTATTTCCTTTCAGTACTGCAGACAAGCAGGCAGCAGACCCGCTACTAAAACTGACCCTGGCAGCTAGGAAACAACGCTCATATGTACAGAAAATACCCGCTGCAGCTTGAGGACAGCAGGTGGCATTTGGGGAGGGAAGACCCAAATTGTTAATGGGACTTATCACCTCCGAATTCTGGATTTAGTATGAGAAAAGGAAAATTATCTGGAAACAAGACTTTTTAGAGTCTAAAATTAGGTGAGATGCTGTTGAAAAGGAAAATAACCTCCAGCTTTATTTTAAGAACTGGAATTGTGTTTCCTGCTTCCACTGCTGCAGTTCTTCTGGAAAGGAAGCTGCCCGCAAGTAATGGATAACATACAAAAAACCCTTGGATTCAAAAATGTTCTTCCCCACACTTCTGTACAAATAAAATCCAGAGGCTGGTAAGAACACACTGGTTTCACTGTAGAAGATACAACGCCAAAGAGGAGGGGGGAAAAAAGTGTTCACTAATACAATAGGTCATTGTACTCTGAGATCTACCACATATGTTACTCCAAGGGCTCTCAACCCTAAACTTGGAAAGTCTAAGACACTGGAGCCATGATATATAAAGTAAGACCCAAGTTCCAAATATTTGATTTAGCAAAGTAAATATGGTTGTTTTTATTGGGTGCAACAAGCATTTTTCACAGAGTGAAGAATTATGGTAAACATCTGCTAATCATACTCACAAAAGAGGTCATTGTGTTTAAATCCAAGGTCATATTAATAGCTATATTTAATTAATAAAACCCAACAGTAACATTACCCAAGTTTCCAACAACGTCTGCTTTCTGACACTCAAGGACCTATTCATTAATGGACCACTTATATTGGTTTTGCTTGATATACCTGCTAAATTCTCACAAAGCTTTTAGGCCATACAACAGAGGCCTGACTTAGAAGTAAACTGCATCATGTTATACTATATGTCTCTGGGGTATAATACCATGTGCACGTAGTTTGTGAACACATGCGCTAACAAAAATACTGGAATATGCGATATTCCATGAAGGTGGTCTTGCACTTCCAGGTTCCCATGTCTTCCATACAATGGGATACGAAAAGAGCATCGTACCTGCTTCTGAACTAGGAGATAATGTCCTTCGTTGAGACATTCATTGCCTAAATGTAAGTCAAGAACTTACATCTTACATTTCACAAGAGCTTTTTTGCTTGGAAAGGAAAGAAATCCTACATTTTCAAGAAGTGTTGGATTCCTTTCATCCCTCCAACCTGCCCCCAGTTACCTCTGGAAGGGCAGTTTCCCAATGTGTTTACAAGCTGCACAGCCCTGGTGAAACACTGCCCAAAGTGCACCGAGTGCTTTGACAGTTCTCGTCCATTTTGCCTGTTAAGAACTATGCTGCTGAAAATGTTGTTGATCTCAAACAGGAAAATGAACCTGGGTTTCGCTTACTCAGGTGTTAAACAGCACAGCTTTTTTCAAATCTCAGGTGGTGTCCTGGATGAAACCGACGCAACCAAGAAATGAATCAGATCTTAGATCTTCTAATGTTCGAGTGTTTAAGGAAATGGAGATCTACTGCAAAGCAGGTTTGCTTGCACATCTAGATTTCCTCATGTAACTGCAGTCATTGATGTTTATAGATTTTTTTCTGTGAAAGATGAATCTAGCTTGTTGCATGAAAAATCCTCGAATGCACTGATGTTTATTCACCAAATTTCCATATCCTTTACACTTGAAGTTATTTTCTCTTTTCCACAATGTATGTGAAAACCATGACATTTTATATATTCTACACAAGTTCCCCACACCATACTGCACCATCTCCATGTTATTATATATAATGCAGTAATGCCATTTCCAATTCATTACAAAACACTACATACTTCTATGCACCAGATGTCCTAGCTTTGGTAGGACCGAGTTATTTTCTGCCCAGCAAGTCCTGAAGGCAAAAATAGTTGTTCCTGTATCTTTGTATACAGCCAGGCCATTTCACCTACTCGTGTCAGACTTCCAACCCGGTAGACGGTAAGTGCTTTGTCTTACCCTATGTTTAGACAATTCACCACTGAAGACAACTGTGAAAACCTGTTTATACACAGCCACACCACTGGTTATTGAGTCCTGGAAGAATAAATCTGGACACAAACAGAGGTCCTGATAACTAAGGTCTTGGGTGGCCTTCCTATTTTTCATGGCTTCATGACAAACCAGGTGGATTCTCTCAACTCCTCCTGCCCTTAAATCTACAGCCAAAACATTTTCCAGAGTGGAACTTGTTCATGCACAATATAACCTTAGCAATGGAGCAACAAAAGCAGCAGATAACCACCCTAACTACGCACAGCTTGGTGTATATCATGGGCCTGCAGACCCCTAAAACCTCTTGGCAGAGGTTAACAGCTGTTCAGCAAGCTCTGTGCGACGCTCCTCAGTGCCTTCTGTTCTCCTGGGGACACAGACATCTTCCAACAAGCAAAAATGAACCATAGGTATTTTGGGAGAGGTCCCTGACACAAGGAGCTGAGAGCAAAGTGGCTGAAGGAGGACAGAGCAGGAGGAGAAGAGAGGACAGATGAGAGGAAGACATCATCTTTCACTCTTCTCGGCAAACACACATGGGGACAGCAGCACTGGACACAGACAGGAACTGTGAGCTCTCTGGATGCACACCCCAAGTTCATTCAGTTCCACCCCTAAGAATGAAATTCTACCAAGTTCAGAATTTAGGGAAGGACCACACTAGGCTGAACTAAATTTAAGGCTAAATACCTTACATATAGACAGCATCCTGGAGGAACACAAAGATAGCAGGTGAGTTTACACATAAATTCATACCTGTGGGTACTAACCTGCAAAAGCGTAAGTAGTGAGTAGTAAATCTTAGGCTAAAGTAATTCATTAGCCATGTTGGCATTACACATGAAACACATCACTTTGATCTAATGTATCTCAGTGCACTCTGCTATCATCTGCACTGGCTGTGCTTTGTTGAGATGAAGGGCTTTTTAATCCAAATCAGAAAGTGATGCTTCTGCACTGATGCTCTAATTCAGGAGTTATAATTAACAGACTCACTGCTAATCAGATCTCATCATACCTCCCCCTAAGGCCCCAAATGTGAGAAACAACAGAAGAAAGGACCAAAGGTGCCCCAAGACAGCATCTAAATTTGTGTCTCAAATTTTCTCTGTTCATACCCATATGTTCATATGTGTGAAATTGGTGGGAAACATGATCTTGTGGTTGAAGTAAATTTAGAAGAATTAGGAGGCCTGAGGTCTGCTTCCACCCCTCCATCTCTTTGGGCAAATTACACAGGACTTGCTTTTCAAGACTGGGAATAGTCAGTAGCCTACAGAAAAGTTCATGTAACACTATCCCATGCAGCTGACATTAAATTGCACTTGCATTTTATATGGATGGCCTCTAACCTCTGTTCAAAACGCTATTCTCACTGCAGAGATGGAGAATGCAAGCTTTTGCTCCCAGCATCCCTGCATGGCCCTATGCATTCATCTGCAAAGTCAAGTCGCTTGCCTCAAAACACACCCGGGGACTACATACCCCTGCCTCTCCACATTGACACTGCACACGAAGCAGAGCCTTGTGCCCACAGACAAGCAGAACAACTAATGGCTGAAGAACAACTGATTGCTCTGGGGTACGTTAGCATGCTAGGGATGGAAAAGAAAGCTAGCAACCATTGTTACCAGGGGGCCAAGACAGCCTTGAGACACAGCTCAGCTCCTCCACAGCAGCCACACTGGCCGTGCCAAGCTCCCGTCCCGTGGTCGGCAGCTGCTGGGGCAGCCACATACGAGGGACGGCACATCCAGCCCCAGGCAGCTGAGCCCACACAATTAATGTTTCAACATGCGTGCAATTGCTGCATCACGAAACCTCAACATTCATCATTTTGTCATACCAGTTAACCCGAAATACGTTAGCCTGAAATTTTTGGTACAGGCTCCCTGGCTGCTGCCTCTCCAAGCCCTGCATGCCCACTGAAGGATTATTCAGTTGAGACGTTCAATTGAGCAGAGGGTTTACTTCTTCATAACGTCTGCACTCATTCAGTTGAGCCCATCAAAGGTCACGCTGCCTCCTTGGCTTGGAAGGCACATCCTTATGTTAATATAGGTAGAGACACTCAGGATGTTTTCAAAGCAGATGAATTCACAAATCACGGGCAGCACGCTCCTGCCCATGGTTACAGAAGGATTACCCAAGGTTTCTCCAGCCGCTGGCTCATCCCCGACCTCCATTTTCTTCATGCCTGTGGTCAGACCAAAGCTGGTGGTGAAGGCAGCACGCAAGCCCGCCAGCAGCTGAAGCTTGGCCACCAGCTCTTTGGAAAATGCATAACCATCAGCACAGGAAGCTGAGCAGGGGCTGCTCACACACCTCAGATCAAACCCACCCCTGGGGACACCGCACTGCATCCCAGTGGCACAAAGTACCCCCTTTATGCCCATCTACAGCCTTGCTGTCACCCAAACAGTGCTAGAGAGCACAGAGCGAAGAGGGTTCAGACCAGCCCCTCACCCTACCCTTGAAATAGCAGCTGGGTCCCAAGTCAGCACAGATCTGACCCACACAAGCTGTGCCAACACCAGTAGAAACAGTCTTCTGCACAGAGCTCTCAAGCCCATACCCCAAGGAAGCCATCAAATCTGAAGCATCACTGAAATTCCCTTAACCCTTCCCATGGGTTCACATTCACATAGAAATACTGTTTTCAGACAAGTAGGTTAATTGCAGAACACAGAACAGTTTGCCTTGGAAGGGACCTTAAGAGATCATCCAGTCCCATTCCTCTGCCACAGGCAGGGACACCTTCTGCTAGAACAGGTTTCTCCAAGCCCCTGTGTCCAACCTGGCCTTGAACACTGCCAGGGATGGGGCAGCCACAGGTTCTCTGGGCACCCTGTGCCAGCGCCTCAGCACCCTCACAGGGAAGAGCTTGCTAATATTTAATCTAAATCTCCCCCCTGTCAGTTTAAAGCCATTCCTCTTGTTCTGTCCCTACATGCCCTTGTTAAAGGTCCTTCTCCAGCTTTCTTGCAGGCCCCTTTAGGTACTGGCATGTCTGCCTGCAGTCTCAAATCTGGATAGAGCATCACTGCCCTCAGAGAAGTTTCTGCCACATGTGTTGCCTCTTTAACTTCCCAAAAGCAGAGTTAAAACCGATCCAAGAAAACCAAAAGGACAGCACAGGAAAATGCACAGTGCTCACATTGTTAACATCTCTAAACGAGATATCCTTGTACAGGGATCTTGAGCAGACCTTTCCAGGCTTAAGGAGTTACATTCCTTGTGTAAGTCTGTATTCTCCATGTAAATTCATGCAGCTGCCTTGAAAGGAACTGCAGGTTTCTGTTAAGTGAAACTTTCTTTGTGAATTATGAGTAAAATGCAAAAACTTGCTGCTTAAAGATTAAATGTATGTATTTTTATTGCAGCATGAGCAGGGTTTTTTGTAGGGTGAACAAGAGCCTGTGCAGCCAGGGAAGTGTTTATAAATATAACACTTATTCATGCTCAATATATGTATTTTGCTTTAAAAAAACCCAGAAACTGATCATTCAGCATCAAAAATCACAGCACAAAATTTGTATGTTCTTCCCAAGGCAGAAATTCTAACTCATTTTCCATGCTGTACCCTCAGCTCCTGTTCACTGTAAACAGGACATTGTTTTCTTGGGTTTTCTTTTTCAACAGCATGGAAAGAATAGTAGAGGGTGTCACTGCAAAGACATCAACATGTACCATAACAATGAAAACAAACCTGATTAACTCAGTTGAACTAAAGCTTCCAAGTTCCTTATCAGTACCTGAGACATATCTAGAGGGGAGCTTTCCCACCCCAAAAGGAAGTGCCAGGGGTGTTCCCCACTCCCAAGGGTAGGCAAGGTTGGGTGGTTTGTCCTGTTGTGATTTAAATACGATGTGATCCTTATTCAGTGCTACAAAGTCTGCTCTGAGCATGCCAGTACATGTCAGCTTTCCCTTCACTCTGTAAGACAACAGCCGCCTCCATGCAGAGTTCAAAAATATTTGATGATTTAAGCCAGCTTGCTACACTTAGGTTAGAACACAAAGCAGACTGCAGTGCTCAATATCAGCATTTCCCCCCCTCCCCGCCCCGCTCCACTTGTGAATACATGTATTTAGATCAAATAGGCTTTTGGCATCATTTTTACGTGCCTACATCCAAGCCTACTGGTACTAGAAATCCTCTCTTCAGTATCATCATCTGAGGATAAAGACATGAGACTTCCCGTTCTCCAAGGACTGCCAGTCTCCTTAAACATAAATCTGCTGTTGTGCAAAAGGCACAATCTCTAAGGATTTCTATTGCAGAAGAACAAGGAAAATAGCCCAATAACCCAGAAAATGGAGCAGTTTCAGAGATTGGTGTGTTAAAGCAATATAAAGCAATTATGTGGTTGGGTGAAGGTAAGGAAGGGAGCAAAGACAGGAGTTAAAGGGGTTTGGAACTGAAGGGGAAGTCTGATCTGGGACTACAGCAGCATCCTCAGAAATTGCAGACATACCTCAATTGCAGACACATTGCTTGGGACATACCTCAAAAGCCACTGATGTGATGGGCATAACCCCACTGAGCTCCAGATCAACCTCCAGTTATCAAAAATGCACAGCAGCATCCAACAATGTTTCTCACAAGGTACCAACAGCACTAATGGAAGGGGGACAGAAAGACAGCACTGCAATTTTTGATAAGTACCAGAAGTTCAACTCTGACAATGGCCAAAGCCATGACAAAAACCTCCTATGTTTTCCTTCAACAATTAAGTAATTTATTGTATATTCAATTTATACTTTTTTTTTCCCACAACTAGGTGTGTAATTTTGTCATGTTAAACAGGCACCAAGCAGCATTATCCCACAGGTATCATTTCATTATTTCTCTAAATGCCACGTGCAGGGCAGCAGCATACACAGCATGTATGAGGCAGTGGGTGGTCCTCCTTCCAATGCTGTAATAGCTAACCACAATAAGGTGGCTGGTTAAATACAAAGCCTCAGCTTTAACTCTGCTTCTAGAACCTCAGAGTTTTAAGTTTTCCAAGGTGATGTGGACCAGATCTGGAGCAGCCCTACTGATTCAGAGCTGCTGGGCATCTGGTGCAATGCTTTGGGGATCTAACACATATATTAACTGCTCAGCTATGAGGTATCAGCTCATGGCAGGCACTTTAGGGAAGCAGTGAGAATCATTAAAGCAGGGCTGAACTGGGGATGCAGGGAATGCATTTGGTTAATCATATTAGCAAATATCCTCACCTTGGCCTCGCTGTTTCCTCAGAGGGGTTGGGAAACCATCCCAGGGGAACGCTTTGCCTGAGGCCCTGACTTTGTAGAAAAAGGCAAAATGGCAGGGAAATATCATGCTTAAGAAACCCAGGGTGCTGCTGCTCTGCTCATGCTGCTCTGATGCACCACTGCTGCTCCTGGAGACTGGGGCATCCACTGGGGAATCAGCAAGGCTGAAGGAAAGGGGCTTTGGGAAATGAGCAGGTCTGCAACCATACGGCAACAGACTTGCCTTAAAGTTCAGATTAATGAACTTTAAGGCAACTCTGGTGCACAAAATCACTCTTGCCCCTTTCTTCAGGGACACGTTGCCTATGGCAGGGGGTTAGAATTAGATGATCTTAAGGTCCTTTCCACCCCTAACGATTCTATGATTCTATGATTCTATGATTCTATGATTCTATGATTCTATGATTCTATGATTCTATGATTCTATGATCTGCCCGGCCACCTCGCCAGCGCAGCTCTCCTCCTGCCACAACCAGCTGCAGACGGGTCCCAGCCAAGGACCTCCTGTCACTGCTCATGTGCCACACAAACACGTAGCTTGAGCTTGTTCTTGATTCATTGGCTTTACCAGGAAACTGTCCCCAGGGAAGGGGGTGACAGGAAGAGCAACCAGATTTAAAAGGTGTTCTCGAAACTTTCAATTACTCTGGTGAAATTCAGTGCTCTCACCAGAGCCCCACTCATCCAACAAAATAACTCTGTGACAGTGTAGGTGAGAAAGTCTACATCAAGAAGGCAAAACAGATTGTGATATAGGTTACGAGAGCAAAATTTAACTTAAGTATCACATTATACTATACTACACTGCTTATAAAAAGGGTCCAAGATCCCAAACACCCCAAATAATGAGCTATAGTTTTGTACATAAATTAAGATTGCTTTGAAGTAAAATAGTCTCTTTCCTTTGTATTAAACATTCATTGCACAGAATTCTTGGTAAGTAAATATATTAAATTTGGTTGCTAAGAAGGTAGAAACTTATCTTATTAATACATCTGGCCAGTAAATTTTATCCACCATCACACAATTAAAAGTTGCCGTTAGAGAAAATTTATACTAGAGAAAAGAAAGCACTTGGAAGTCAACTTAGGAGTAAATGCTGGAAGAAATCCTGTTATTTCATTCCACCTACAGCTAGACGCTTCTTCTGGCTGCAACATTAACTGGAAGTACAGAGCCCTAGCCAGCCCTGTAGAGATGGAGAAAGCCAACTTCGTAGCTTACGGGACACTTGTCACTGACACACTCAAACCCTTCTGAGTACACGCATTATCTATCTCCACTAACACTGTCTAAAGAGTAGTGTTTTGGGCTGAGCCCAGCGTTCCTCCTGGAGTGGTGGGAGCGAGTCTCTGGGAGGTCACCAGGCAGGAAGGGGTTCACCCCTGTCAAAATGACTCCCAAATGCCCAAGGAAAATCCACTGGAGACCAAAAGTGTCCAGAGACAGCTTCTCTCACTGTGAACTCTGTTGTCCATGGTGGTTGTGCATCTGAAAAGCCAAGTGGGCCATGCCATGGGTGAGGGCAGACCCCGGCACATGCACTATCCTTAGCACCACCACTTGTGCAGGAGGGAGGTGGTGTGTGTCCCACCACCTCGGCCCTTCTCCATCCCTCTCCTACTGTGGGTGGCTTGAGTGGGACCTGGTGTCATGCACAATGGAGGGTAGGTTTGGGCTGTGCTATTGAGCTCTTGTCACTCACCCTCAGACACTGCCGGGCCTGGGTCAAAAGAGAAACAGCTGGGGCTCTGCACCTATGGTATACACAAAACATACCAAGAGGAGAATTGTCACAACAAGGTCTATTAATAAGGTGGGACCAATCCAACCCTGGTGGAAGTAGGAGCAACCTTGTTGGCTTCAAGGGAGGGAAACTCATTCCATGCCATGGCTGGACCTGGTCCTGAAATGCACACAAAGAGCACAATCCACCTGAGCAAGCCTACCACAGACAGCCTCACTCCACAAGCACCAGCAACTAGCTATCTGCTTTGTCAATGTACAGCAAGAAAGCGCTTCTGAAAAGGCTGCTAAGAAAAGGCTGGTTCATCCAAATTTGCACAGGTTAGCCAAAGGGAGAGATCTGCTCTGGGCTCCCCTGGAAAGGCAGCCTGGAGGCAAATCTTACACTTGCATCTCTATACAAAAGTTACAAAACCAAATGGTGACATTATATTACATCTATTGTCCATAATATCACAGTGCTAGTTTTCAATGGCTAAAATCAAGAAAGGTTTTAGGTTTAAGACATCCCTCCTGTAGAAATGTAACCCCTTTGTCCTGCTGTTGATACCTGAAAGCAGCCTTGCTTGAAAAAGGTAAAACCAATAAAATGTGCTAATTGAAATTAGGAGCATTTTTCCCTTGATAATCTCGTATTTCCTAACACGCCCCATTGTTTCCCAAGGAAAAATTAAACAAATTATATGAATCCCAGCCTAAAAAACAAGATGTTTAAAAGAACAGTTCTAAAGCCCAGATGCTTCTTACCGGGTACTAACTAAATAAAACCCTTGCAGATTTAAATACAGGTTACTTTGACATGTCTTCAAAGTGTGTTAGCTTTCCAACAACATTCACAACTTGAAGTTTCACTTTGGAGGCCACAGAGTTTCTACTCATCCTCTTCAGTTCTGCCTTCCAGAGTATCTGTACTGCCTTCCACTTCTTGAGCTGGGTGTGCTGAAGTATCTGCAAAGAAAGAAATGGCTCTTCAGTATTTCTTTCCCCACAGCCTTTGATTCCCTGCTCCCTCAGGAAGTTGATCCGTTAGGCTGATCCCACCTGATATGAGCAATTTTCTCTACTTGCAAACTATCAGTTAACCAGCACCACTGCCACCCCCCTCCACTCCCTGCAAGCTGCACTCCAACAAGCTCTTACCTTTAGCCATAATTACCCCACAGTGACATCAGTACTCATATCAGTATCTACATATTTGTGAGCTCCTGCTACACTAATGTGCTCCTGGAACACCATGATGATTTACAAATGTGGAGCTGTTAAACACTTTGCCTCTAGGCAAGGAGATAGATAAATACTATTGAGCAGGTTTACAGTTTTCTAGGGTGAACTGGTGATGTGCAGTGAACGGCCTGTTGGCCATGCAAGCGGCCAGCACTGAGCCTGATGCAGATGAAAACACCATGTGCCCCAAAGCTACAAGGAAATTTTCAGTCCACAGGACTCCCTCTCCAGTGCAAGTGTTCCTAGGCACCCTCAAGCACCTACTGCTCTTTGGTACACTATTAACTTCAGTGCATGGCATGGCCTGAAACTGATATTTTCCTATGGGGAACTGGGATGAAAATTACTCATTCAGACCTTCCAGATCCATCTGCTGCTGCTGCTGCTGCTGCTGGACACAGACTCTTTGGTCACCGTGAAGCCCCTTGTCCTCTGCTGATTTCAGGTCATCAGGAGGCCAGCGCAGCTCCCCACTCTCCACATCCCCGGACTCGGTCGGCTCCACTACAATCGATGGCAGTCTTTTGGACAGCTTGGGATACTTCTCACGTGAGTCTGGGAAGGCCTGGTGAGACATTTTGGGACACATCTGTCAAGCCTTGCCCAGGGTTGCATGTTCAGAGCAGAGTACCTGCTCCATGTTAGCATCCCTTCTGCCTTTGACATGCACTCTCACATCTATTAAACCCCCCCTTCAAACTGGTGCAGGACAACAGTCCTGCACAGGGAGGATTTCAAGAGAAGCTGAATCCAACTTCTTCCTGGCCATGTGTAAGCATGTATAGGTCTCAGCACACTCTTCTCTGCACATGATGTCCCTTCCTGGGCAAAGAACCAACTTTGCTCTCCAATGTGTCAGGCAGACGATTGCCTTGACTTGTGTGATCTGACATGCATAGTGAAAACGGAGACTTAGGAGACAAAATTCATTATGCTGCCAAATACTCATGTCTGAATTCTGGTGGGTTTTTAGGACACAAAGGTTGTTGCTGTGTCATAAGCTAAAAGGCTGCTGCAGCCCTTTTACCTGCTGGTGTTTTACTCTGAGATTAGATTCATGTTTTCTTGAAGTGACAGTATATTAAGAAGCCACCATTCTGCAGAGCTATTTTCTGTAATGTGAAACACTGTATTTTATGATACGTTCATGCAAAACAGGTAGCTCCAGAGATCACCTTTACACAGAGGATGGTTCAAGCTACTATTTTAATTTACCACACTGAAGCTGCAGGTAAAACACTGTGCAGCAGTTAGAGCTTGAAGCTGAACTAGATCTTTTTAGTGAAGGATAGTGTAGCACATAGAAGTGCTTTCTTGTTTTCAACATCGCTGGTTCATTTAAATCTCTCAGTACAAGAGAGTACTTTGGTTTGGATTGGGTTTTTTTTTTTTTCTGTTTGGGTTTGTTTTGGGTTTGTTTGGGTTTTTTTGGAAAAATCATTCCAGCTCCTTCAGGATGTTAATGTAAGGCAAACTGTTGTTGCTTCACTGACACCTTATCTCCAGGCATCTTCCATATACCTGCACTAATATGCTGTAAATTTCTCCATGCTGGTGGAGTTTATCTTATTTTGTTTTGGTTTATTCCACTTAAATTAAAGTGCAGGCAATGCCTGGAATTTAACACTGGTTTGCTGTGTGCTGGTGAGAACCAACCCACACACCTGCAACACATTCACTATGGAATCAGGGTCTCCGGCTAGACTGAGTGCTGCTGGTTGTGTAAGGCAGTCTCAACACAGCTCCTGCTATGAGCACGGGCAGAAACACACAGATATTCCCTAACCACCATAAAGCTGAGCATATCCCAAAGGGCATTGCCAGGGACCCGAGGCTGTCATAGCCCACTTGGAGGTGTCTGCTCCATGGCTTTTGTAGCCTTCCTTCATCCCAGTAGCTGCTCTCTCTAACATCTTAGGGATTAGTTATCCCACTTGGCATCAGAGCTGGCACGGGGAGGCGAGACCTTAGGAAGGGCAATTCTCTTCCTATGTGTTTGGGAAGCACTAAGCACGTTTTTATCATTGCTGCTGTGCCTGTATCTGACTTCTGAAGATGGGGAAGGACGGTAATTCTCATCCTCATGAGTAGTGTTTCAAGGATTCATTACTCTTTGCAAATCTACACAAAGATGAAAAATGCTGTATGTTACTATTTGTGTTGCAATATGAGACGTAATTAAGAAGACATTTCTTTTGTGAGAAAGCCCTTCAGTGCAACTAGACCAAGGGAATCACTGAAGGTAAACCTTTCTAATGCCTCCCTGAGCTGCACCCACAAGGGTTTAACTTTATCCTGATCAAGCAATGCTGCTCATGTTGCCTATCAGAAAAGTTCCCCCAAACTTCCCATTACACAGCCTCCTCCTGAGCTGTTTATCATTTGGAAAGACATTTCCATGGCAGCTCTCTTGACTGGGAGGAATTTTTAAGAAGCTGCTAATACACTCCTGCTATTTCCAAATGTCAGATGAGGTAAAATCTCCTTGGCCAGGACAGCTCCAGAGACACCCGTGAGCAGCAGAGAGCTCTTCTTCAGACCCACGGTAGATCCCATCCCCCTGAGCCTCATGCCTCGGTGGCAGAAAATAGCCATAAAATAGTGGGCAAATTGCCTTACTTCCTCCCAGGGCTGCATATGAGGTGCTGCTCAGCTGCTTGGGTGGTACGAGGGCTGTGTGACAGCCACCCTGTCCCCAAGCCTGCTGGCAACCCCTGGATGGGAGATCCGATGCAATGAAACGTCTGGGTTTTCATCCGCTTTCTGAAGCCCCAGGAAATTACACACACTGATCTAAAAATACGCTAAGAGCCGATTATTAAGGCTGAAAGAGAACTTAGGCAAGGCACCTGTGCAGCCTCAGCTTGGCTGGTTTTATTTGTGTCTTTCTCATCTGGACTTTTCTCACACCAATCACATAATGTTTTTTTCCACCGGGACCCAGTATTTACCATGTCCCTCCAGGAATGAGTCAGGACCGGCAGGAAGCAGAGCTGCCTGTCGGGCCTCGCTGTGTTTTGCTGCGGAAGCTGGAGTGTGTGACGAGTGGGCAGGAGACTGCAGGAAGAGAAGGATCGGTCTCCTGGCCAGAGTGCCTGGAAGTTGCTAGAAGAAACCTAGTTTTCCCACTGAGTCACTGACTTTGGGTTACCTCTCATTTCTGTTTGCTTTTTTGCCTCAGGTGGCCATCACTAACATGTGGATGGAACTGCCTTCTCCCAGAGGAGAAGGGTAAAGGAGCTGGGGGGAAAACCTCTAGAATATATGAGCAAGAACACCATAGAACTTCCCTAAATACATAAGTCAGGTTGCTGGCAGAGTTTGGGCAGTCTACACTAACACAGTAGTGAAAACCTGGGAGTAGGTGAGAAAAAGAAAAGAGAATATTGACAATGTGAATGAGTAGCATCTATCCTGTGTGGTCAATGAGGCATGGGAAAGCTTATAGTACACTCTTTAACTGCATGCAGCCTTTCATTACACGCACAAGTGATCCGAAAGGAATTTGCAAAATTTCAGTTCTGACTTCCCTGGCTTCCAGGTGCTTGGTTTGAACCTGAAACAGGCTGCTCCGAGGGTGGTTTTCTGAGTCTGCCTGCAATAATACACCTAATGCCAAGACACAGCTCGGCTCCACCAGGACACGTTTTAAGGCGGTTTGTCCCTGGCAGTAACAATGAGAGTCACGAGCACAACCACAGCGTGGGAGCTGGCACAAGGGGTCTCAGGACATCGTGATGTCTCCTGCTGGAATCAGCTCCACAGGGCGGTTCGTGAGCGGGTGCAGGAGACTGCCTGGGGACTGAAAATGTTCTTGCCCCTGCCAGCAAATGGCCCTGACCAGTGCTGCTGCTACGATGGCACAGCCATTTAAGTGAATTACACAATCATTTCAAATGGTCTCTTTTCTAGAAAGGGAGCTCCCTCTGAGCCTGAGGAAACTCAGCTCATCACGAGGGTGGCTGTAGAAAAGCTGTGATACAATATTGACTGA
>JBCJKH010018746.1:0-10337 GCA_039877255.1 Loriculus beryllinus | reverse complement strand
TGGAAGGGGTTCCTGCCCGTGGCAGGGGTTGGAGCTGGAGGAGCTTTAAGGTCCCTTCAACCCGAACCATTCCAGGATTCAATGAGAATACCTACAATACACTGCTATAGCTGGGATAGGACCCTCCTGCTGTTTCTTGTGGTGCCAAAACTCTTAGGGAGCACTTGTCCCCCAAGCAGCTCAGTGCCACATCCTCCTCTCCCTGTACAGGTAGCTTTATGTGTCACTCAAAAAGTGAGGAGCAGGTCAAGGTACAGACTGGGGATAAGGTTCAAGCACCACAGAACAAGAATGAGCACCCGCATGAGTACAGCTGTGAAAGCACTGCATCGTGTGTATTGATTTACATGGACAGGCAGGAATAAGAATTGCTCCTGCAGCATAAGCTCCAGCAGGTCAGCTCGCTCCGCAGAAGCTCCAGAAGCTCTGCTAATGCCAAATCTGTGCACTGCCCTCTTGCATTCGAGACAGGTGAAGGGCATATTGCTTAGCACTGCAGTGAGCACAGCAGAGGGCAGAGTGAGTGTCACTGCTTGCAGCATGCTTACGGCTCCTTGTGCTCTTCCCTCGCTAGCACACCCAGCCCAAGCTGCCTCTATGAGCATCTCTGCAGCCCTGCAACACCCAAAGGCCTGTTGACAGCCTGAACCTTCTGCCAAGCCAACAAATCAGTGCATGATGCAATCTGTTCTATGAACCTTACAGATACACATCTGGGAATGACTTCACAGTCTCTGCTCCAAAAAGCTCTCTCAGCACTTTTCCCGAAAGACAATGGCATTCCACATGTACCAGCTGGATGAATTGCAGGAAGTTATCAGGAAGCTCAATGCCACCTCTAAACATCCCTGAAAATTTGCCATCGCTTCCAATTGTGCTCCCTGATCTGTTCACTACCTGCCACAGCCTATGATCCAAACAGGAGCATTTCAGTGGCATAAAGTATAAGAACTCCCTGTACGTACATTAACCTCTTTTATCCCACCATAAGAGAATCGAGATGTATGGGTGCAGACATTACAAAAGGAGAAAAGAAATCAAGTCCTTGTCTTTCTTTCTAAGCAAAATGAAGCAGCTGGATGCCCAACATTAAGTGGGAAGGATGGCATCTTAATGCCCATGGATGGCCATCACAAACACAGGGTTTCAGTCACAGAGTCAGTAAAGAGAAATATCAGAACCATCAAAGAAAGGGTTATTTTTTACTCCTATTCAGTGCACAACCTCCTTGCCAAAAGTAATTATCATTTGCACTGAAGGTTAAAGGGAAGTTATTGGTGCTGTTCCATTGCCTGTAGACACGAAGGCTCTTCTTATTAGTGACCACTATCCCATTCCTGAAGGAAGTAGGGGCAGGAGCTACCACAGACAGTTCTTGGATCTGCTCTTCATCACAAACTCACCATCCTCCCAATGGCATAGCCACAAAGGAAAGAAGTTCCCCTATTCCCTCTACAGGAATAAATCCTAACAAGGATTTAGAGTCAGGTCACACAGCTTTGCTCCCTCACCCGCTATTCAATGGGGTTCCAGTGTGAAAGATCTCACAAGAGATGAAGCTATATCAAAGCACTGGAGTGGGCAGAAAACAATGCTGAAATAATGCAGAACATGCAATTTCCTTCTTCTAAGTAGAATATACTTCTTACTGCTATTTATTTTGAGAGCTGGGGAGGATTCATTCTCCTTGGAATTCTTTCCATCAGGCACAAATCCCCACAGCCTCTCAGAAACATGCACCTTGTTTTGCATGGCTATAGGAATTTATTGTCTGTAAGGATTATAGGGCAATAAACAATTGGAAACCACTCTGCAGCAGCAAGTGTTGTGACTGGAGTACACATGGTATGGAAAACAGCTTGAAATTCAACTATACAAACCCAGTTTTAAGCTCAGATCGGTCAGTGTGTTGGACCCACTGAAGAAGACAGAGCAGCCAGCTCAACTAAGGATATGATGTAATATTATAGAATACCATATAATATCATATAATATATGATGCTCTTTTGTATTATAAATACCTATTCCTTTAGGAAACAAGCCTGATCAAAAGCAGAGACTCCCTTGCACCTCAAAGAGTCCCCATTGTGTAAGCCTACAGCACTGCAATCACATTTGGCTCTGCCTGCAGCACCTCCTGCATATATATATATGTGCACTGAGTATGTGTGTGACACCAAGAGGAGCAGCTGCCTGTTGATACAAACCCTCACACTGCAAAAACAGGTGAGAATGAATTCCTAAGGCATATGCAAGCATTAAGCAACCACTCCATGGATTGCCAGCAGCTGTTTCAAGAGCCCTGCCCTGCTTGCCACAGGTATTTATATAAAGGATGATACCCACCCTGATAGAAAACACATGTGCAGACACATGCATGTACTTCCCTGTAGTCCCTGAAGGCTTCTGAACCAGGCCTGGCCAGTGATTTGTTTGGTAATTTTAAATCTGCCCACTGTGAAGCTTCCCATCATAGAAAGAGAAAAATAAAGAAAGGAGCTAGAGAGAAGTAATAGGGTCTAATTTCCTTGTTGTTCCATAGGTAGATCCTTAAACAGAAAGTCAGAGAGCTGTTCAGACTCCCAACACTTCTAATAGTCTTCTGATATACATTGTGCTCACACAATTAGGTCATATTCAGTCTCCATCCCTGACATAGAACAGGAAGAACCTCCCCATTTTCACAACAGAAGCACTTCAGGTATTTTCACTTACAACAGTTTTATCATTTGAACCTTGAGGGAGTATGACACTGAGATATTTCCCCTCCTTATTCAGCTAATATCATGCAGTTTTTTGGTAGTACTTAGATTCCATCTACACATACCCTTCATTGAGGCTGCCTGGAGTAGTTTAGGTTTTACTGCACCTTTCTCTCTGCTGTTGTCTCTTAGTAGCTGTAGCTGCCTCCTCCTAAAAGGAGGAGAGGGACAGCTGCTGAGGTTACAGAGGAAGCAGTGCTGTGATTAGATAAAGGGGAACCACCTGCTCTGAGATCAGAATGCTTTGAATTAACTCCGTATCAAACTGAGAATGCAGCCAGCCAAGTGAAAACTCACCCAAAAGCGCCTTAACTTTATTCAAGCTGTTACTGCTAGGTTTGGAAAATAAACACTCAATTACTCACAGGCTCCACAAATCCCTGCTCAGAAGAATTCACATCTGAAACAACTCCATGTCATTAGAAACACTGAATAACACAGGGATCAAAGGCGCTGTCAATACAATTATATTATACGGGAGGATAAGAGGGTGGCCTAGACAACTAACAGTGTGAGTAATTAGGTTGTACTGCAGGCTTGAGTTTAAATACTGCCATCCACCATGTGAATGCTGCAGGTCTCATTTAACTGGGTCACCAAAAACTTTGGCAAAAGCCTACTGACTTAAGGCTAGGAAGTGCTATTTGTTCACCTAACTTTAGGCTATGAGATGTGAACACTGGGAAGCGTAAGCAAAGCCACACAGGTAAGGGCAAGAATCTGGACCAGCAGATGGAACAGGTAAGGATTGTGCTCCTTGGCTTTTAGGACCCCTCTGCCACCCAGATGATGGGTATCTGCCTTGAAAACTGCATCCCTCTCAAGCCCCAGGGTCCTGACAACCATTCCACATAGTAATTTAAAGTAAATACCTTTCAGTAGATAATCCTGCCACTGCGGTTTCTTGCAGTTCAGTGAAGTCAAGGTTGTTAGGCTCAGTTAAGGCAAGTGGGGATAGCTTTCTTGTGGCATCCTGATGTGAGCTTTCATCTTCTGGATTCATCCTGCTCGGCTGATTTTCAGCATCAGTGAGATCTGTGCATGCAGACCCTTCACTCTGCTCCATCACAGCAGTGGCTGGGGAGTGATTTTTGTACAGGTCTGTGTCCTGCTCCTCAGTGCTCGTGTTTATAGCCAAGTCACCTTCACCAGTGACTAACATCCTTGCAGTACCTGTTTCAGGGATGTCTCCAGTTTTTATGTTACCTGCCTTTGTTGTGCTTAGCGCCGTGTGACTGCTCTCTTTCACATCTCCCTCAGTCATATCGCTAGATTCTACAGTAGAGCCAGTTTGTAAGCAATCATCCTGGCTTACTTCGGTTTTTAAGTAATTTATTAACCCATGCATGGTCCCTTTCTCTTCTTGCTGTGCATCTTCTGGGTTTTCCAACGTTTCCAAGCATTTCCTATTCACTGGATCATCCTGTATCACCTGCACGTCATTCTGAGACTTACTATCATGCACGAAACTGCTGTGAACGTGGGTCTCCTGATTTCCCCCAGGTGATGCATTAAAATTGCCTGGCAATTTGTCATGATTGTAAGAGCCTCCCGGGACAAGTGTTGAAGCTGCCATATCAGAGATGCTCTTGGCAACATCCGCATCACCGTACTCGCTTTGCTCCTGCTCATTTGCCTTAGGATCCTGGCACTGTTCAGTACGAAGGTTTACATCCTCTTCAGATGAAACTGGTTCTGTGTTACTCTCTGTAGCACAGTTATTTCCCTCTGCGGTAGCAGCATCTTCTAAGTCCCTCTTCTGTGCATTGCCTGTCGAGGTGGCAGCTCCAGTGGGTTGTTGCTTACTGTCAGAACACACAAGGAAGTTCTCAGCTGCTGCCCCACCACATGAAGCTGGTTCTTGCTTCTTTATCCCTAAGCTTATTACCGGTTCGGGATCAGCACCACTCGCACATGCGCCTTCTCCTTCCATCTCGCCGCTCTCTGGATGCTCAGTGGTTTGCTCTGGCTTTCGCTGCCATTCCAGAGGGCATTCAGCAGGTGTGGTGCCATCCAATGCAGGGTGTTCTAAACACCTACTGGGCTGCTTGTTTCCCTCAGCATCCTGGAGACTTGCCGTTGGCAGCTCTGCCGCTGTGTTTCCTTGTTGCAGAGATTTCCCTTTGCCGGCTCTGCAGGAAGCCTCAGGAGCTAAAGGCAGCTCTTGTCCCTCTGCTCCTGAGGTGCCCTCGGGAGCTCGTTCGCCCACCTTGTTTGATCCTGAACAGTTCTCAGCACTGCACGCTCCTCCTGTATCCGTGGCCACTGGCCTCTGCTTGAAGCCTGCATGGTTTTCAGGCAGCCGTTGGGGTAACTCAGCACTCAGCGTGCTGTGCACCGTGCTTTTAAATATCCGGCTGATGTGCTGCCTGAAGTCTGGGAAGCTGGAGCCGATGTCCAGAGAGCTGCAAGTCAGAGCCTCATGCTCCCTTCCAGAGCTCCCTGCAGCCTGCTCGGAAGCGCTGAGCTCTGCCCCAGTTATGTTATTATTCTCTTTTGAAAGCTCTTCCATTTCTTCTGAATTCCCAGGTTTCTCTAAGATCTCACCGTGCTTGTCATCTACGCCCATACTGGATGCAATTTCCTCATTACGGCTTTCTTGTGATGATGAAAGGCTCAGCAGCTTCCTTTCTAGAGCGGGGAGCGCGTGCAGAGACTCTGCTGAACTGTCACTTTGCTGTGCTTTGAAGTTTACCTCACTTTTTGTTTGGGGGGATTTAATTGCAGAGATTTCTCTCTTCAGCTTCTCAGAATTGAACTGCGATAAGTTTGCAGTCCTCTGCCCCACATTTACAGTCTCTGTCAGGGCTGAACTCCTGTCTCCATCACCCTGAAAACCTCGGTCTGGAATGTCTATTTCATGCACACATCCACCCCCTTCAGAGCAGTCTGGATTTGCTGGTCTACCTGTGCCTACACCAGGTGAGGGACCTACATGCACAGACACCTGAGAACCTGCATCACTCTCCAGATCAGAGTTCCCTTCTAAGGCATTTTGGCATGCTACTACTTCCAGCTCATTATTCAGCGCTTCCCCCCCGGTACCACTGGCTGTCTGGTGTCCAGGTTGCTGGCCAGGATGACCGAACACAGAGAGGTCTATAAAATCTGCTTGACAAGAACCAGGCTCCCCTGCTGTCTTTTGAAGGCAGCTGGGTTTATACAACTTATCTGCGGGAATTGCTTCCCTGTGTGCCTGCAATGGTGAAGGACATCCTTGTGCCCCTGGTCTTCTATCACCCTTCACATTGCTTGTTTCTGTGGCAGCAGCTCTTTCCTCCATGTTTCCATCACTCTGGATGACTCCCCCATCACCAGTAAGAGTCTTTTCAGAGTCCTTTGCCATTAATGGCATTTTCCCTTGAGTTTCTGTGTGAGATATTTGAGGATCATTTTTCCCGAGATTATCAGAAGTATGCGCTAGTTCCATATCACTTGGCAAAGCCTGTGACGTGTTAGTGGCACTTGCCGAATTCCCTGTCCCTGGAAGAGCCTTTATAGCAGCAGCAACAGCATGGCTTTCACCACTGTTATCCTCTATCCTGCCTGGCTGTTCACTCTTGTCAGATCCTTTAGCAGACGTATTGCTCTGACATGCTGCTTCATGCTGACTAGCTGAGATCAAAGAATGATTACCCTGCTCGGGCTCGTTGGAGTTGTGCTGACTGCAGCAGTTTTCTTCTGCCTTGAGATCAGTTTTGTTTTGCCCATTGCAATCTTGCAAATTAAGCATGGTCACACCAGAAATACTTTGCCCTTGTTCACACATCTCTGACACCACAGCACTGCTGTTATCCTTGTCCTTTTCTGTTGCTGTGTCCGGAGTCGCTGGATCTAGCACAGAAGATTCTTTATTAAGGTTGTTTGAAATGTCTATAGGTATTTCTGGTGTGCTGCTGTGATTATTAAGGTCTAATGGCAATTCAGGTTTTACTGCCCTTTCTTTCTGTTCCTGATCATCTGCTCTTATGACAGTTGTCAGACTGCTTTGGTGCTCCTGTTGTTTGAGTCCTGTGCTTGAAATCCATGCACTGTCCCCAGCAGCAGGCACTGACCCCTCTGTTTGGCCTGCATGGGGAAGAGCACTTGGAACATCTGCATTTTCCTGCAATTCTCCAACACTGCACTCCAGGGCCTCCAAAGAGCCACATGTGCCACCCTCTGAGGGACAGTAGTTATCACTGCCACGGCTGTCACTCCCTTCCTCCATGTGAGGAGTTAGTCCTGAAGTGCCAACATCAGCTTGGGTGGCTTCTGAACAAGCCACTTGCTCCAGCTGAGCTGGCATCAGCTCATCTGATTTGCATTTCCCTTTCAGTGCCAAATCTTTGTCCTCCACGAAGCTTTCCCCCACAGCTTGGTGCTTCTCCTGTTGAATACCCTCATTTTCATTACCACCCACAGCACCGCGCTGTGCAGCTGCAGGTCCCTGCTCTGAATCACTGCAAGGCACTGCCGTGATGTGACTGTGGTGTTCTTTGCTGTCTGAAACCCATGAGCTCTCCTTGGCTTGTAGAGCCATGCGATCCACAGGCCCTGCCAACTCATTTAAGCCTTGGAGCTCGGGTTTTGATTTGGAGTCAGATTCCAACACAGTTTCTCCAGCAAGAGCCTTTTCCCAGGACTCATCCTGCTTACTCTGCTTAACATGATTGTTCTCAGAGCCGAGGGGCAGTGAGCTGTGTGCACTGGCTAAACAAACTTTGTCAGTCCTGTTACAGCCTGGCTGGCCCGAAGTTTTGTCTTCTGCCTCAGTGTTAAAGCAATCAAACCCCAGTGGGCATTCCTGCCTTGGAAACTGTGCGGAAGCCACAGGCTTATTCTCCAGGTTTGTGGCATCTGTTTTCCCTTTACTCGTTTGTTGTTCAGGTTCACAACCAAGAGACTGTGAACTGTCATTGGGTGATTTAAAGCCTAAATTCAAAGGCTTTGCGCCAGCTTCTTCCCCTGGGTCACCTATTGAAGTATTTCCACAAAGACTCAATACTTGAGGATTGTGTCCCAACAGGGTATTTTCCATGTCCTGGTGGTGGCTACGAACAGGGTTCAACAGTTGTTTTTGTGCCCCACTCGACCCCTCAGGTAATTCATTGCCCTCTGTCACATCTGCTGTGATTTCATCTCTCTTTCCTGTTACACTCGCCTTGATTTCCTTTTGATTTAGCTCTGTGGATCTGCTCAAAGAAGTGCTTAATGCATATTCTTCCAGCAATAACCTTTTATCTACCAGGCAATTTTCAGCAGTGGGATTGATAACAAGTTCTGGTTCAGAAAGAGTGGTGTTTTCTCTAGACACAGCCTCAGCTTTTATAATTTCATTGCTACTGGCTTCATCTTTTGGGCTTTCAGTTGTGACGGCTGAGTTTTGTTCTCCCTCTTGAAATGATAAAGGCAGAATGGAATGCTCGGCACTAACAAGCTCGTCCTTCTTTTGAAGCTCTCTTTGACAAATGGGTTTGTTTTTGTCAGAGGCTGTTTTCACCACTTCGCTCCTCACTGCATCTTGAGAGTCATTTCCAGGCACATATTCCCTCGAAGGCTCTTCAGGCTTTGGTACCAGGAGGAGAGGGTTAGGAGGCAACTCTGACATGAAAGTACAGGCTTCTGATTGCTCCCCTTTGCTTGCAGATAGAGCTGGATTTGCCTCATTCTCTTTAGCTGTGGTTTCAGCCCCTCTCTGTAGATTGCAGACTTCACTGATGCCGGGAAAGCCTTGAGCATCCACAATTGCTCCACATTTTTCACTGTCTGAGCCTCCTGTTGCTGGATCATTTAGGATTAAGGTTTCTTCTTTCATTAGCAGACCCTCCCCACCATCTGGGTTCTGTCTACCTTGCTGCATTACAGCCTGCGGCTGACCTGCTTCCAAACCTCCTCGCTCCTGCTTGGCCTCCTGAGCAGGGATATAATCCCCTGCCTCTGTACCCTGGGGACACGTGCTGACATGTGGGTCCCTCCTGCCACCCAGCTGCTCCCTCTGACAGAGCCCTCTTAATTCACTCAGACTCATTTGTGAGGCTCCTTGCATTGCTGTGATGGCTGCAGGAGGGCTGGACTCCAGGCTTGGCTTGCTGGGGTCATTCTCACTCTTTTCCATACAAGTGGCAGCAGTAGTGTCACATTTAGGGCCTCTGTCCATGGATTTGGAAGGTGCTATCCCCTCTTCTCTGTCATTGACTGGACCTGGTGATGGCACTGCTCCATCGCAGGTTGAGGTTGGCAACTTATCATTGCTGATTGTAAGATGTGTTGTGGCATGTTCTTTGGCACCTGCAAAAGGCACTGAGACAGGCAGACTTCTCTCCCTTGCTCCTGCAGCCTGCTTTAAGCATTGAGAGTCTGTTTGTCCTCCTTGCTCTTGCGAGGTAGTGTTCTCTCCCATCACCTCTGAAGACACCATGCTTGAATTTGGGTTGGTTAGGTCTTCAGCACTGTAGCTACTGATGCCTTCGTTACTGATGCTGCCAACAATGGAAATGTTTGTTTCATGTCAATAAAGGAGCAAAGACTATGAAGCAAAGAATAAGAACAATCTGTGCCACTGATGTTTCAAAGCCATGCAGCACATGCACTGAGAAGCTGATAATCTGCTTGCAGGAGCTAAACCATCAGACGCACATTACAGTGATTTAAATGCTCATACACTGGAAAATACGTCTCAAATCCATCATGCTTATGGCATGCATTTCAACCATCTTAAACTCTGAGTTAAATGAAGGGAGAGGGGACACACATCTCACAGAGTAAGGGGTCCACATGGAAAAAAGGCTGGAAAAAACACCTCAAAGAAAGGTTTGTATATTCTGCCTTTATGAAACTACTTTATGCAAAGCTGAAGGCTGTACAACCCACAGCAACTGCTGCTATTGGGCTCTGCTTTTATTGTGTAGCAGACTAGGGCCCATCTGTTGAATGTTTTCTCTAACTAATGAGCACAGTCGATTCTCACTGAGAGGTCAAAGTTCTCACCCTGCCAACTGAAGACATTGCCATACAATGACACACACCCTATGAGGTCATTTTATTGCAGGGCTTGATTGCAGTGCATATAAGCTATAGTGTATATAGCTATTTGTATGATCTCCCTCCCCACCCCATTAAAGATAAGAGAGGAAAAAAATGGCAGCAGAGATGATGGGGGAGAAGTTATGTTAATATTTCTCACATGCACTATATGGACACCAAGGTTTGGAGGTGATGAAATAGGTTAACCTTGTTCTCTCCCTCACCTCCCCTGGGAAGCCTGGGCATGTTTTCACCACCTTAGCAAACATGGAGTGAAATATCAACTCAAACCTGGTGTAGATTTGCACCTAGGAGCACGGAGCATCATTTACTTGAGGTAATAAATCTCCCCCACATACACATCCCAACCAACCAAAGCACGACACACAGACAAGACACTGCCAAATGCCTGGAGGTCAGTGGGGTGGCAGCACACTCTAGCTCCACAGCTGCACAGGGAGAGGTGGTCCATCATAGAATCATAGATTCATAAAATAGTTTGGGTTGGAAAGGACCTTAAGATCATCCAGTTCCAACCCCCCTGCCATGGGCAGGGACACCTCACACTAA
>JBCJKH010018738.1:0-12339 GCA_039877255.1 Loriculus beryllinus | reverse complement strand
TGTGTTCAAAAAGAGCCCTACTAGAATGGTTGTAGACACAGGGTCTACAAAAGGAAATCCTGTTGTATTTGCTTTGTTGACTAGAAGATTGACATGTAGTTTAGCAAGTTGGAATGCTAAACAAAATATGCAAAGTAATATTACATATGTTGCCATGCTATTACCAACTAGTAAACATTGCTGATTTATAAATTGTGGCATTGCAAAGCTTGACAGTATGTATACCTTTAAAAATCACACTGGTACAGATGTGTTTCAGGAAACCTTCAATCTGTGAACCATTTTCCAGTCATAAAGCTTTTTGTTTGGATTGTAGCTACAAGATAGATACACTCTAGCCTTTTCAGACTCCTTACAAATTCCTTCTGGTGAGCTGAATCACAGTTTCATTGAGAAATCTTACATTTAGAGACTCATGTCTCCTAATGCACTGTACCTACCTAGGTAACCAGCTGAGATGCTTTCTAGATGCACATCAGGGAATCTTAAACTCTTGAGAACAAAAATCAGTAAGGCAGGAAGAGCAGATGAGTTTGTGTTGCTTTGTGTAGCTATCTTTAAATCCACTGAATTTAGATTGTACCCTAACCCTTAGTGCACACACTGTTAACTTAATCCTAAGGAACCAGGAAAGATCTTGGGATAAAAAGATGTTTTCTTGGTACACAGTGCAAATCCTGGCAGCTAAACCAGCTTCAGGTATGTGAGTGCTTATTTGACCCCATATGATCTGCTGCTCTATGTAACCAGCTCTGAGCTGTCGCTGATGCAGCTCACTAGGCAGAAAGCAAGTTTTGTGCAGGGAAGTACCAAGAGCTGTGGGGATGCCAGCACCAGGTGATGAGGCTGGATGCAGTCAGCAGGTCTGGCACACTAAAGGAAAGGCTGCACAGATAGTGCAAAAGAAATTATTCTCCTTAGGTTCATTAAATCTGGTGACTCACTAGGGAAGGGGAACTTTTGCTAAAGTTATCCTTGCCATTCAGATTTTAAAATTCCTGCTAGCTGGGTTTCTGATCTGTGGTCTGGCTGCACAACAGAGCACAGAGAATGCTACTTCCAGTGACAATGATAGGGGGTGTTCACAGAAAACCCTTCTGTCCCTTGTATTCTGTGCATCTTGTATTTGGGTTTAGTAAAATACAACAGATGAGAGTTATGTTCCCCATTCATACTCCAAAAGGATCTCAGCCTGTACATCGCAGCTGTGGGTAATGAAATAGTCAAATAAAATAAAGAAATCAGAAATGGACACAAACTTTTAAAGCTTTAGGCCAATGCAGATCCAATTCTAAAATTTTCAGTTCCCTTCCTGCAATAAACTAACAATATAGGATGAGATTCCTTTTCCTTGAGCTTGGGACTGATGGGAATATTAAATCATTTTGGTCGGTGCAAGATACAAAGCAGGTTTTATAGCTGTTCCCTGCTCCGTAGTCAGACATTGAGTTGTGATATCAATATAAGAAAATGTATTTCTCTATTATACTTCTAGCTTGTTTTCCTCGCAAAACCCTTCCTCTACAACAATGTGGATTGAATGTATTTTTTGGAGGAAGTGGAATTTTGCCAAACAGGCAATTCTCTATTGCTGTATCATGATAAGATCTGAGACTTGTGCACTGATTTTAGTGAGGTAAATTGAACACATGTAACAGAGTGGTCCCTAGAATGTACAACTTAAAATATCTCTCCTAATAGCAGCTAAAAATACTGCTTGTTATAAGTGAGTTTGAGCTTTTAGAGACCAAGTTTCTTAGATCATCTTGGAAGCCTCTTTGCTGCTTGATAACTGCATGGTTCCCTATAGGAGAGCTTTAAGTACTGATGTGACAGAAACGCTTTGCACTAAATAAAGATTATGCAACTATAAGAAATCACACAGAGTAGTGGAGCATGGAGTCAAGTTCAGAAGAGCAACTTCCCTTCCAAACAGCAGCTGTTCTGGGAGCTACCCTGGAGGAAGCAGGATGATTCTCCTATCACAAGCCTGACAGTTTAACAGGCTGAATGTTAAATCCCAGGGCTTATATATAACCCAGGCCACCCAAAAGTTCTCGTTCACTTTTGTATCAAATATACACCAACATTTCTACAAGTACTGTACCATCTCTAAAGTTATGGGTTACAGTGAGAATTTCTGATTTCTTCAGAATGGTACCGTGAAAGCTATGGTCCCATAAATGTAGTTAATGATATTTGTAGAGATTTAGGAGGCTACTGTGATGTCTCTGATCCTTCTGGGAAAGAGCATTTGCTCTTCCACGCACTCTGTTGTTTGCTAGAATTGGTTCACTGAATGGTTTGATCAAGATTTACCTTTTCTTTTGGGAATCATGCTTAACGCTTTTTATAATACTGTTCTCCACCCCCACCTCCAAAATGTCAGACTGTTTGTGGCAGGAGCACAGTCAGAATAGCTTTAGGACTGAAAGGCTCTTTTGCTATTTCTGGTTCTTGGTGCTCTTTTTGTGGCAGTTCTAAGGATGCTTTGGTCTGGACAACTAACAGCTAGAGAGTGCCTTTACAAGGAATTCTCCTGCAGTATTTTCATGGTTGCTGTCATGTGCTAACCTCAAGTAATATGTCTGGCTTACAGACTTACTTTCTCATTTCCTAAGCAAGGAGGGTCCAATCAAACTACATGCATTTCTTACAAATCAGTCTAAAGATTTATTTGTGGTAGATAAGTAGTGAACTAATCAGTCATCTATTCCATCAGCTTCAGCTGTTGACATCTCAGCTGCTTTTCTGTCACTTAGACTATTGCAGACTAGGAACGGTTTCACTGCTCCCTGTTTAGGAGTCCTGTACTCATTTGTGCCCTCTTGATTGGTCTCAAGTTCTAAATCTCCCCACCTGGCACTTAAGCAATAATTAAGGCAATTAGCCTTTGTCTTCCAGGGCTAGTTGCTAACACAATCCAACTGATTTACCCCCATAGATATTTTATAAATCACTTGTAAATGAATGTTTGCTATTGAACATTAATTTGGGATACATACATGTCATTAATCAATTGGCTTTGTTTTTTTGCATGAGTCTGTCTTTCAGTATGTTACCATTGCTATCTTTTTTCCTCTAACTTATACTTCTGAAGCTGTAAGTGATTGCTCAGTCAGACTCTCATGACCAGAGGAAAGAGAGTTACAGGACTGTGTTCTCTCACCTGTTTTGGCATATGGCTGTAGTGACTGAGCAACAAGTACTGAAGGAGAGGGGAACCTAAATTTGTCTCAAACAATGGAGAGAGGTGAGCTGGCATTCCCTCCTCCACTTCTTCCACCAACTGATTTTTAACCTCCTTCCCAAACATTTGCACTCTGTCATGCTCGGACTGGAAAGAAGAAAGGTGGGAAGACAAGGCGAGGTTGGACAGAGCCTTGGGTGACGTGGTTTAGTGCGAGCTGTCCCTGCCTGTGGCAGGGGGATTGAAACTTGATGATCTTAAGGTGCTTTCCAACCCAAACTAATACCCAGCCCAAACCCAAAATGATTCTATGACCTCTGAAATGCTATTTTGTAGGAATGAAGTAGGAAGAAGAAATCAGCATAGGGAAGAACTCATGATAAATTCAGAAACAGCACATCAAGAAACGTCCATTGTTAAACCATTCTCCTCTCTCAGCCCGATCACCATTTTTAGTCCCTCATTATTGCCCACTTCTGTTCACGGCATCATTCTTACTTATATGAGTTAGAATTAAAAAAATGCAGCTCATCCTTACTTATTAGAAAATATGTGACCACAGCTCAGCATATAACTGCGTGTTTAAAAAGTCCAGCTGCTATGTAGCCTTAGGCAGACTTTATAGACAGTTGTTGGGTTCCTGAACCTCAAATAGCACACTTTTGCTAGAGTCCTGACAAGAATGAGACAGAGCATGCTTTGTCCCTATTGCTTTCTCTCTTTTTAGCTAGTAAAAAAAAAAAAAAATGCTCCTCTCCCTTGCTGCTGCTCTTCCAACACACAAACCCAGCCGTTGTAATGTATTATTAGCCCTACATCTGCTTCTAGAAGTTTGTTTTGAAAATTTGTACAGCCTGGAATCCTCTTGCATAGCATCCATCTCCAGCTTTTCTGGGGTACACAGAGACAGGGAAGCGTGGTGAAGAGTCAAAAAAAATCCAGTAATTTTTATCTTCTGGCTTCCTGACATAAGTTGTATTCTTTTGCCACTGAATGTGTTTGCTCACTGGGAACATAGCTCTGCAGATGGAAAAGAATATACCCAAGCTGGTATGGAGGAGGAGAAAACTATCATAGGAAAGAGTGAGAGGAAGAGAAAGTCAGTGGGGTAAAGGGGCAGGTACAAAGTGTTTAGATTCTCTGTGGTTGCTAAGAGAGCTCTCTTAGCAAGGACTTTGCCTGTAACTGACAGTCATAGATTCAAGGGATGTCATTCACAAATAAGCACATAATTTCCCAATGTATATTCATACTTTGAGACTTGACAAAATAGCCTTATGTTTCTTGTTTGTAATTGAAGAAGAAAGTAGGCTCTTGAACCATTTTGGTGTTACAGCTTAAATTCACAGCAAGAGAGAACAGCTAGAAATTTAGGGAGGAAGATGTGACAGAAATAGTATGAGAGTCAAGAGAATAATGCAAGACGAGAATGAATCAATCAGACCTAAAAGCATAATGGGTTCAAAGAAAAAGAAAAAAATAAAAGATTTTAGGGGAAAACAGTCTGGAATAACATGGTTTAAGCTGAACGAAGAGGCATGAGCAGAAGGAAGCAAAGGAGGAGAAAGAGCAAAGATTGTGGCAATTTTCTAATTCATTGTAGAAGTGTGACAAGGGGCCTATGACTAAACTAATAAATTGCACTGGTTTGTATTTCCTGTTTTGTATTCCTCACTGCTAAAGTGAGAATGGGATTCTTCTACTTAGGTTGTCCAGTAGCAATATGCTTGGATTAAAATAGAGTATCTGATGGTGCCATGTTGACAAGAGACCCTGCTCCACTTTATTTACAATGACATTATTTTCCTGCATACGGATACCTTAACAATCTTGTCAAAAGGTCAGAATTTCACAAAAGTAGAAATGGTAGTTTTCTGATAGAAGTTTGGTTGGTACATTTTGACAAAAGCACAGGAACTACTTGGGGCACTTGCAGGCTTCAGAGAGCTATGGTAGCTCCTGTAAAATATGCTAATGCTGTCATTAAGATACCACTCATGAAGCATCCTTACCTTTGATAATAAAGTAAATTTTATCTTTTTTTTGTAAGGTAGGCTCTTATGAGTGTGTAGCATCTTCATTCATATATTCTGGTTTTATTTTTGGTGTAATGAAAGAAATGTTAACATCCTCTATTGGCTCACAGTTTGCAGGAATGCAGACATTTGTGATTTCCTATGTGGGAGCCTTCATTTCTCAAATTCACAGAATCTCTGTCAGATCCTTTTGAAACTTCAAAATACCAGTGTATGATGCCAAAAATAATTTACACTTTTATTTGAGTCTGTCACCATTTAGCTTTGTCTTTTCAACTGCCACAAAGGACATTGTGTTTTTGGCAATATTGCAGCCACGTTTTGCAATATGACCAGTTATTTGGGGTTATATAACTGGGGTGGGACTTAGTATTTGTTTGAAAATACCTGTCTTGCTACGTCAGTGACAGGAGTTCTAGAAATCATTAATGAAACAACTTTGTAATATAATAGCTGTGAAAAGTAGGCAAGTCTCCTTTCCTGTTAAATTGACTCTGTAGTCTCAAAGCTAGTGGGCTAGGGAGGTTTGGACACACTTTGATCCTCCAATAATTATCCCCTCCAGAATGACAGGGGAAGGAACAGGAGCCTTCCTGAAGGTGCTGAATCAGGCAATAAGGGATTGGCCGTGGAAAAATTAGAAAGAAACTCATTAAACTATTGTCTCTAAATATACTTAATTCTTCTACTTAATTGAGAGTTCTCAGTTGCCTCTCTGTTTTTACTGTCTACTTCATTTCTGAGGTTGTTTCTATTAGGACAAGGTGATGTATTTCAATAAAGTTGGTCAAAACTGATGGGGATAGACCAAGGGTAGAATATATTTTAACTAAAAGGAGAAAATACACTGCAGGATATGTGTTTTCAGATGGTCTTCAATTATCCAGATTTTAGTGAGATAAATCCTGCTGGACTGAAAGTGTCTACTTATTGCTAATAAATGTGCTTCTGTTGAAAGGAATATTGCTGGCAAACAGATAATATGATACAGAGTGGCTAATTACTGAGACAGAATGAGTAGGTAGTCTGAGGAACAGTCACTGGTCTCTCAGTGACTCTGGAGAAAAGACCATGTCAAAGATAACTCAGGAGAAAAATCTTTTTATTTCTTAGTTGCAATAGTAAATAACTGAACAGTTGTCTTTTTTGAGTTCTCATTGTTAACACAAAACAAACAGAAAAAATCTTTTAAGATTTCAGTGTCATACAAGTGTTGTGTAAAAATGTCTTATACAATCTATTCCACAACACTTTACAGGTTAACTTACAAAGTCAAACCTATGAAGCCTTATATTTCAGCTCTCCATTCTTCCCATAAAAATGCTGTTATCCTTATGCTCCAAATAACAGAATTATATTCAATGACATCTTCCCATTATCAAGGGTGAAATTTTATGAGGGAGCTGGAATGGCCAATTGTGATGTAACAAGAGGAGGAAACTGGTCATAGAGATACAGATGGATAAGATGAGCAAATTTGTGACAATTTTATAAAAATGAGGTTAATTGGATCTTTAAATAAATGGTGAAATGCTGGAACTGTATTTGAGACTTCACAGTCTTCTCTGTAATGAGAAAAAGATGATGGGCAGGAAAGTTCCACATACATGACAGTAGGAAGGTTTAAAGGGACTATGTAAAAAGAACAATAACAGTAAAGTCTGGAAGAGCAAAAGACATAAGAATTAAGAGGGATTGTGGGAAAAAAAGGCTTATTAATGAAAAATAATAGAGCTAGACCTCTGTCTATAGAAAACTGAAAGAGGATTGCTTAGAATAAGAGCTGAACCTTAATTTTACAGTTGTGCCTCCTGTTTTACTGTTTGAACAGTAGAAGAAAAAGATAGGAATGTTTGAATTATTAGTTTTATTTTTTTTCATACCAAAAGTGCACATATGTGCCAATATATTTTATGCTTTGTAATGTTATTTATATTACATAAGTTACAGATTTAATATAAACCCCCCAATTACCTCCTGTAGACCAGTTCCATACAATATGGAAAACTCACAGTTTGCTCAGGAAAGAAAGCAAGACTGTAAGAATTCAATATTCATTTAAAATATAATTTTAAGTGGAAGTGATAGGACATAAATTTCCCCCTAACCTTAAAGGTTTAACCTTTTAAATTTGTTTTTATGTCAAGTAAAATGCATGCTTATTACTCACAGTCAGTTCACTGAAAAGCAATGTGTTCCACTTGCTTCAAAAATCTTCTTGTATGTTGAATCACTTAAAAATGTAAATGTTAAATAAAAAAAAAATTCGAATTTAATTGAAAATTCTGGAAGGAAATGTTTCAATGCATTCAAACCTGTTAGCACCAGAATATTCTAATCCCTTTCTGTACCATAGGAATGGTTTCTAAAAAATTTGTATACACAATAGCAGAAAAGCACACTGAATTCGCAAGAGTAATTGCTGAAATTGTAGACTTACACTTATTCAGTGGTAGAGGGGAAAAGACTGAGATGTAGAAAGAGAAGGCAGAAAGGATTGGAGGTGGAGGTGCAACTGAGGGGATAAGCAGAACTCTCTGTCCACTTTAGGTTATGGTTTTATTAATCATTGCAAAAAAAAACCAAAACCCAAAACTTTTATAGATGTGGAGATAGATTTCTGGAAAAGAATCATGTATAACCAGTAGAATGTTTATGCCTACCTCACAACTCTTTTCTTTCCATGCAGTATGGAAAATTGGGCTGCTGTCTTGCCAACTCTTTGGATCTCCCAGCCCACAGAAGTGCTCTGATTTATGTGTGTCTAATGTAACAACTGAATGAATTACATACCATCCAACTAAATGTAAATGTAAACTGTAATGTAAAGGTGAAAAAAGAAGCTTCATTTTAAGATGCTGTGTTTCCTTCACAGGTTTTTTTCCCTGAAAAGGTAGGGTCTTTTGTCCCCTTTTTGCATTTAAAAAAAATCTCTAAGCCACGATTTTTCCAAGTGTCGGTGACTATAAATAACCATACACAGTAATTGACTTTCTGTCACTGAATAAATTTTGGTCCAGTAATCAACAACCTTCTTTGTACACTCACTGAGATAACCAAGAGTCTCTTGCTGTCAATTGCTGGGAGGAGCCTCCTGCAATGAGTGCATATGGCACCATCCTCCCAACCAAGTCTGATGGCCATAAATGAGTGTTTGAGCCTACAAGGCACTAGGACACAATGGTAGATTTGTATTTATGTGCTCTGGATTTCTTCTGCTTCATTGCTTACAAAATAACAATGTGACTTCTGTTTGCAGCTGTTGGGTTTCTGCATTACTGTGTTTTGCCTGTGTAGGGTATTCTTTTATCTTGCAAATAAACTGGTAATCTTTTTCTGCTGTAAGCATAGTAGAAAGTAGTCAAGCAATAAATGAATATATTTTGCACAGAAAAGCCTCGAATGGGATACACTTTGGAGTTTTGGGAGTTGGTTTTTGAGAAAGTTTCAGACCAAATAAAGAACATCTAGAGCAGGCCAGTAAGAATGCTTATGAAATCAGTATGATGAATTATGAAATTCATCACACTATGAATCATACATTTCATGGTATTAATTCATTTACTGGGAAGAGAAGATTGAGGGTAAGGGACACGAGAACAGTCTTCAAATGTCTGAATGATTATTGTAAAAAGGGAAGAGAATGCTTTACTCTCCGTGTACACCTGTTCTCTATTGTGATACATGATGGACAGCTGAAAAAGAAATAGGCTTAGTACTGTTTGTGAAAGTCAGAGGTGGGTGTTAAGAGTATTTTAATAATTCTAAAATCACTGAAACTATGATGCAAATTATTTAGGGCATGCATGGCAATTCTGTCATAGGAAGTCTTCAGATAACCACCAGACAGTGGTCAGGAATGACCTTCTGACCTTGTTCTGTGGTAGCAAGATGAACTAGGTAAGACTGTGATGTACTCCCAGGTCTTTATTGTATGCTTTGACCCTTACCTTCACGTGACTTTTGTTGCTGACTTTTTATGTATTGCTGAGATGCTGATATTTCTTGTCACAATCTCCTGAAAGCACGTTTTTTAGACAAGAACATGTACTTTCTTTTTTTATAAAGCAGATGTGTCTGATATTACTGCAAAGAAGAGATTAGAATAATGAACTTGGAACCTTGAGAAAAAGGCAAGGACAAAGTGGCCACAATATATCTATCAACATCTCAGTATTTTGAAGAGAACTTTATAACCATCTATGTGTTTGGCGAAGGCAATACTCTTGGCCTTAGCCCTGACCTCATTTGTTCCCCTTGAATAAGTTCTCATTTTACATTGCTGTCACTTTCTTTTCCAACACACATTTGTTAAGCACAAAGGTTTCACCCGTAAAACATTTTATGTCTACTAATGCTTCCACTCCATGAGTGCTTAAATCTTGCATTGCTGTCAAGAGAGACATATATGCTCCTTCTATCCAATCTGTGTTCACACTCTCCTGTCAGCACAAGGCTTTGTGCTTTCAGGTGGTAAACTGGACCAAGGACTGATCCTGGTCTTACCCAGAGCGGCAAAATTAAGAAAATCAAACCAAATTCAAACCGTTTTAACGAGGATCACTTCTTCAGTCTTCAAGACCATAAAAATGTATGTGTTAAGGGCTGCACAGGAATCTGAATGAGCTGGTTCCTGTCTGGCAAAGTGAGAGCAGCTTTTTGAAAGGCTAGTGCAAGACCTAAAATTTGGGAATAGGTGCCAAGGACAAGTTGTCTTCTGCTGTCCTACTCCATGTTTGTTTACCACTGCAGCTGCTTAATAGAGTACCAAAAGGAAACGCTTATCAGCTTTTGCAAAAGTGCAGAGTCAGCATTAGTGAAAGTCTGTTGCTTCTTTAACTCTATATTCATCTATATAGAAATACAAAAAGGTAGATATTTTATTTTTAACTGAGATTTTGTAACCTCTTTCATCAGTTTGCTGACACAACAGCTAGTAAAAAATACACTTTTTTTCCTGATACTGTACACAGTCTTCAAATCCATGATGAATAAACATGGATTCCTGGCATGCAGCTTCCTCAGAGGATGTTGTTCTCCATGGTTCATTTAAGGTGATAAAGCTTTTTGTGAAACAAATATTTTGGAGAAGATATTGGACAAGTCTCTCTATGCAATGCTTTCTTTGAAAAAAATTACTATTGCATTTTTGAGAGACAGAGCTAATACATTTTGGCCTGAATTTCTTCTCTTCACAAAAGCAGATCTCAATCCTGGTGTATAATTTATGATCTTGGCATCCAGCCCAAACATATGTACATACTGAAATCAGTTTTGCATCTGTTTAACTTTATGCACATGAGTAGTCTAATTGGATTTAGTCTGATGAAATTACTCATGCGAAATCAAGTGTTTGCAGAACAAGGATTTCAGACACTAGGGTTCTTCAGGGCAATAGCTTCTAGAGCTTTATATTGTGCCGAGCTCGTGAAATGGCTTTTTGATTATGTAGAAGCACTGTGCATGCTGTATAGCTGTAGAACGATAGGAAATTAATAAGTACAAAAGAACAAGTCTTGCAGTCTAGGTCAGATCTCCTACTGCATAGCACTTGGGCACAATTACAATGATTGTAACAATTAATTATAACTTTCTTAAAAAGAAAAAAATATTTCTGGGTACCTTTTCAGGATCAAGGAGAATAACTCTTCTTATTCCTTCGTCACAGGCTATCAAGCTGCAGCTGTTGGCCTTCTCGTAGCCATTGGCGAGATCGTATACTGTTGCTTATATATGCTAGACACTCTGATAAGTTTAACCATCATCTCCTATCAGGATGGAAATGTGTTCTTCTGGAGCCTGACAATTCAATGGATTCAAAATCTCCTGCAAGGAAGAGTTATTTGAATAGGCGGCAGTGTAGATATTCATCATCTTCCCACAACAAAATATCTGTGTCAAGAAAAGAAACAGGGTTTTATGCTGCTCTCCCATGTCTTATCTTCCCATACCATCATATGTCTGCCATCCAGAATCCTGGCTAATCTCTTGCCTCCTGACTGTGCTGTCATGGGCTGTGGCAGGAGGTGATGCTGAGCTTCCTATTTGTTGAAGGTGTTTGCATGCAGAAGCTTTCTCTTCTGTTTTCTTTTGATGTCTTCTCATTTTCCTGATGTCTGCTAAAGGGGTCTAGGGAATGGAGAGTGGTCTGATGAGAGAGGCAAAAAGATCTGATGTTAGGAGTGTTAGAGATTAAAAAGTGGAACTCCAGGGAAATTATACTGTGAGAAGATAGTCTGAGGAGGATAGAGAAAAAAGAAAGGCTTGGAGTATCTGTGCTGTTAAGGCAAGGCAAGAAAATTTATGTGAGTGACTTCACAACTGATGGTGTAATGAGGGCCAACATAAGATGGAAATTAAAGTAGGGAAAGAAAAACATTGGAGTAAGCATATAAGGCAAGAAGTATACCTGAAAGACAAATAGTTTTGTTGGCCTTTCCCTCCTATCTCACTGTCCAGTGACATTCTGTGATTGGTGAAAACACCCTGAAATAAAGACAATTTTAGGAAGCTCAGTGTGTATGTGAAGTTCATGTCGCACCCAATTCAGAGCTCTCTGAAGTTAATAGATTACACTGTGCTTTAAAGCAAGAGAGAAAAATACTGAAATATTACGGGATTAAAATATTATAGAAGTAAAACTGCTCCGAATTACCTAAATGTGAATCTGATGGCTCTGGAAAAAGATATTCTCTGATACTTTTTTGCCGTTAGGGGAAAGCTTTGATCTTAAAGTGCTAAATTGCAGGAGGCTTTTTATAACTGAAGTCTTTTTTGTGGCCTGTAATTTGAAGTGTATGCAGAAGAAACAGGTAACTGAAGGAAAAATGCAATATTGATTTTTGGTAATTGAAAATGTTTAGTCCTGCAAATGAATAACTGGATACTCATTAATGAGATGGTCATCTGTTCTATCCAGAAAGCTGACTTTCTGCTTAGGGTAAAGTTCAGAGTGCTGATATGCAAAGAGAAAAACGGGTTTATTATATGATTTGCAGAAAAACATTCAAAATGTTGACAAACCTACACATTTCCAATTCATTCTGGGGTTTTGCAAGTAAAACTAGAACACATTTCTTGATAATATTTCATATTGATTGGATAAATATCAAT
>JBCJKH010018737.1:0-25513 GCA_039877255.1 Loriculus beryllinus | reverse complement strand
TGTTAATTTCTAGAAAATCCAAATACTTAGATTAATAAGAAGGTTCTATCTGTTCCCTGAGGTGTTTTGAATCAAAAAGTTAAACACAATGATGTTCTGGAAGGGATAATTGGAAAGCATCTTCCTGAGCTGAACTCTAAGAGGACAAATATGCAGGGATCCTTCCATCAGGACCTATTGCCAGAGGCTACTTTCTCCCAGCCCGAGCTCTCCCTTGCTTGGCATCCTTACACAAAGTATGCTTTCCTGCAGCTCTTCTGACAGGGCTTTTAAAAAAGAAATTATCTCTGAAAACACAGAAACACAGCATAGCAAAAGAATGTTTTAGAATGAAATTAGAAGAGACTGTGGTTAATAGTTCAAGAGAGTGGTTAATTCTTAAGGGAAAAATGGTAATAATAAAAATAAGAAAATAACACTCCTTGGAAGAAATAAGGAAAAAGTAGGAACTTATTGGCAATTTTTCTCCTCATGTGATATTCTGGGAAAACAGAAAACAGTAATGATTGCCAATTAATTACTTGTCATGTCATAAACTAGATTCATAGACAGAGATGTTTTTAAATTCTTGACATAATTGAAATCAGTATTTATATGAATTGTCAAAATAAAATACAAGGATGACAGATTCATAATATGAGGAAAAGAACTTTTTTAAGCACATTAGATGCAAAAACATTGGAATCTATTAATCTGATTTAATTATTTCTTTGGCAAAAACATTAATGCAATACCTTTGAAGAGTAATTGGTATAAAGAATATCCTCAAAGAGGAGCATTTCCACATGCCTAGGCTTTATTTTGCCTTCATTATGCTTCAGTCTGAGTTGAATATTTCCTATCTGTAGCGTAAGGATTATTCTTGTTCTGCAAACATCTTAACCTTTTAGATTTATCGCATTATGCTCTCTGATGCCTTTTCCAGATGCAGAACAGTTAATGATAATCAAAGAGGATTCTTAAGCCCTTTAATGTTTTCAGGTCTGCCTTTCTCCTTTGCAAAATCAGGCAGATTGGAAGCTTATTCTGGTCAGCCTGTTCATCAGGTGAAATGGGCAAATTTATTAAGCAATAATTGTTTTCAGGTTGCATAGGAACTAATATGTACAGTACAACTAAAGTTCAACACAAACATAAATTAGGGATTGAAGAGTGATAAGAATGGACGGACCCTTGGGCAGGACTGCTGTCTACTTTACTTTTAGTCCTAAGTGTAAAACTTTGACTGAAGGATGCATATAAGAAAACTCGTATTAGTATATCCTCATATTCATTTCTATATGACTGTGTCTTGCACTCTGTCTGCATCTTTAAATCAATACTTTTTTTGAGTTAGATATTTGTTGTATGTGCATCATGATGGATACCTGGTCATAAGCTGGTCTAAGTAGATAAAATCAAGAATTGTTTTTATTAATTTGTATCGTAATCAAATTAACTGATGCCGTTATCTATGAACTGGATTTATTTCCCCATGCGCTCAAGATCAAGATGCTTAGAAGTGGAATATATATTCAAAATAAAGTCTAGACTTATTATCTCTTTCTCTTCCCACCCTTTCTCTCTCCCCAACATCCTCTTTTTCCCCACCCCCATTATCTCATGAACTTTGCTTCTCACCATAAATTTGTCTGATACTGACATTTTCAAGATAGTAAGTCTAGACTTTTGGAAACTCTGGAGACTAATGAAAAAGTCATTGAGGTGGTTCTTAAGTGTCTTGGGCAATGTTCCCAGGGCACCTTTGACAATCGGTGTTACTTTAACATTTCTGCTCCACATTTAGAGGTCTTCTCCATTAATGTCTGCCTGACATTATGGACAATCCTATGGACAAGCAGATGTTTATGATAGAGATTTTGTGTGTGTATGATCTGGTAAGATGTTTCATTAACTTCTTGTGGCCTCTTCAGTCACTACAAATCTTAAGGATCTTTGTTTTTATGATTTTTTTGAGCTGAAGGCTTCTGCTCCTGGGGAGATAATACTGGCTGTAGAAAGCTTGGTGGGGGACAGTGGCTATTTGTTTTTGCCTAGTATTAAGCAGTCAGTAGCAACAGACATCATGTGCTCTCTGCACGTGTGTTATGACTTATGCTGTGAAAGCAACCTTACTAGTTGCCATCTGGGGCACCTTAATTGATGTGTTTGGAGACTCTTGTACAGCCATAATGAAGACTTCAGCTGGTGTTTAGCAGGGTTCTCTTTGGGTTTTAGTTTATTTGCTTGCTTACAGCTAGTAAAGTGATGGCAAAAGCCAAAGCAAGAGAATCACAGTTCAAAAGAGACCTATTTTGATAAGACAGGAGCCCAAGAAGTACAAGAAGGGGTTGGGCTGCTAAGGGACACCCACAAATATCTGTGCAGGCTCATTAAAAATATCTCCCTTTTTAATGTCTTTTATCATTTACTGTCTGGAAGAGTTGAAGCTTTGAAGGATGTAATTTGTTTCTTAAAAGGAGAGTTATGTCTAGGAGTGGTTTTGTAAGTTGTAGCAGAGGTTCTGAAAGCCTTGACTAGGTTTCCCCTTTTTCACAAACATTATAACGATTAGTGATAAAACAGTGTATAGAGCTGAAGATCCCAAGAGGGCAATTCTTCAACTTGCCAGGTGTTTTCTGCAAACTACAGAAGGAATGTGCTTTCTGGGACTTGAAGAAATACTGCACACCACAGGATTATTCTCTGGGTGGCAAATCTTGTATTTCCATTATTGAACTTGAATTGATTATATAAATAAGAATTAATATAATAATCTTATTTTCAAAACCTTTCAGCTCAAATGTTTTAACATTTTCAGCACTGTCATGCGTTTGCTTTCTCTGCTGCTATGACAAGCGTCCCCCATGTGATGCCTATATTATATATAGTAGACTTAACTATAAAGATATTTTTGAGGTGTATTTGAGCATCATTCTGTAATCTATTCACTGGTGCACAGAGATTTTGTTTACAGAGGCTTGGAAGTGCTTGACTCCACACCAATGTGCACAAACCTCTGTATCCACACAGCACCTCTTGACACTGAGCTGAGAGCTGTAAGCACTGTACACACTGACAAACACCACTGGCATCAGTGGCTCTCACTCAGACATCATGTAAAATTAGTTTTCTGTTTGGTGGATTCTAGGTGTATCATCCTGCCCCAAACTTTGCTTGTTTGCTGCTTACGTTTGTGCCAATGTGAAATGCTGCTGTACAGCAACAGGGTATATAATTCAGTGTTATCTCATCCCACGTTCTCTCTCCCTTCATTGTTGAAAAAACAGCTTTCCCACTTCATGAACAGATTTCTAGTTTCCATCCGTAATCAAATACACACAAGTAACTGCACTACTCAATCTTTTTAATGCACAAATTAAACTAATAGTTTATTTCATGAAAAGAAATTGGATACCATTTCAGGTATCATTATAAACATGGCCCTACATATGGACCATCAGAAAGCATCAAAGATCTTGTATTTAATGTTGATGAGAAAGATTTTAATTCTTTTGCAAATTAATGCCTTCAGCATCATTTGGATTAAATTGCTGCAGTTCCACTAAAACCATCATAGCCATGCTCACCTACATTTTCCCTACTGTCAGACTTGTGTTTACTTTTAACCTAGTCAGCACTAAGAAACCAGTAGCTTTCATGCGTCTATCTGTGTCTCAGTTTTCAACCAGTCTTTTCTGATAACCAGTTCCTCTTGCATATGGTATACCACTGTGCTTCTTTGACCTTTCTTGGGAGGTTGATGAATGTGTTTTTAAGCGTCCGTAAGTGAATTGTAATATATGCTAAAATTATATTTTTGCAATATTTCTGCCAAAATGAACTACAGTGGATGGCTAATGTCCACATTACGTTGGAATGTGCATGCTCATAAAATTTTACACCGGACATTTGACATTTTGCCAACATTCATTTGCTATCACATCACCATCATTTCCTACTTTAAACTCACTAGTACGAAGTGCAGATACAAGAATAGTTGTATGCTGCTTAGAATATTATATATTTAGAAGGGAAGGAAAGATGAAGACACAGAGAGACTGTGTGAAGCTCCATGCAAGCAGCATAGTATTGTTTCAGCTTTAGTCATAGACAGCTGTATGAGATGGGTGAAAAGATCTATAAGCAAACTTTTTGGTATTTCTGGTATCTACATTCTAAGAGCTTATTTTCTGTTGAGGAAAAATTTTGCCAGAAACAAGTCAGAGCTATTGCTTCTTCATTAGTATGTACATAAGCTGTAGTCCAGAAAATTGCAGGTCAGAGGAACCTGTGTTACCTGAAGAACACAGTGAAAGGAGCTATTTTCATGAACATTTTTATTTTATACAGCATTTCTTCCTTTAAGTAGAATTAGAATGAGAGAATGTAAAGGAATATTGTCAAGGTAAGCTATATAACTTCTACTTTGATTTTAACATCTTGGGCTTCTGCAGCAGAAGAGAGAACCAAAATCTGCATTGAGTTTAATGTTTGGTTCAGTTGCACATTTTTATTTCATTCACTTGTATGAGACTGTTTACTCTTGCTTTTGGCAATAATGCATTACCTACCCCGGTCTTTTTTTTCATAATGCTGTTGTATTTGGACCAAAGCACAGGTTAGGGCTCACAATAGAAAATAAATTTGATTTTTATGGTTTTTTAAAATGTGAAGGCATTTCTACTCCAGCTGACTTTCCAGAAACATCTTTAGCTTTTAAAACTTACATTCTGAGCCTTATTAGGTGATGATGTATTTAAAAGAAATTATTACTACTGGAACTGATCTAGATATGCTGTGTGGGAAATCTGCCATACACCTACACGCTCATACCAGGAAAGCCCTATACAAACACAGGGGCCTGTCCCTACAGCTGGTAGGAGGATCAGATGGTCTTTTCGAGAAATGAACGTTCTTGTTGGCAAGATGACTTTTGAAGGTGATGAACTGATAAGCCTTTAATGTGAAGGTATTCTCAATTGCCAGTGATATTTTGGAAGGAGAAAAATGGATTTTGAGAGGAAAGCATATAAGGTAAGAGGAGAGAAATAAGTTTATATTAGTACAAAATGAAAGGAAAACACAGAGGAAGGTAAATATAAAAGGAAATAAAAGGAGAATGGATGACCCCAAAAGCTTCCAATTATTTTCATGTTGTCCAAATTTTAGGACTTTACCTGAACCATCTAGATTATTATAATGATTTTCTATATTACATCTATATGAGCTCACACTATAAGAAACAGAAGTACTTGAAAGAAAATGAACAAACAAGTCTGGTCTTTATTAGCAAAAGAAAACAAAGGACTAAGGCAAAATTAATCCCCTTTGTAACCATATAAAGTTAAGAGGCATAGCGTTATGAGACAAACAGCAGAACAATTACATCTGAAGTCTGTAATAAGATTTACAGCATTATATTTTAAGGAGCTTAAAACCATATTTATGAATGTTTTTCATTTTGTATGAATCTTGAGAAAAGATATAATTTTCCAGGGTTTATCTACTTTAGGACTAAAACCTATAGAAAAGTATAACTTGCCGCACTGCAGACTGTTCAAGATTTCCTTCTGATCCTGCTGCTGCTGGGGTTGGCTACTTAATTACATTTCTTCTGTGCCATGTAGTCACTGTCTGCTTAAAAGATAAATGTCAGATGTTGTTTCATGAGATTATGCATTTCATGTGAAATTTTCTGCTGTTGATCTACCTCTGAAAATGGAAATGCTTCCTATAATGATCTTTGGTAGTTGGAATCTTCGAGTAACAGGTATGTGATACAGAGCTGGCTGAATGCACAGAAAAAGGGATTGTAAAGACAAAAAAAAAAAAAAGTAGTGCTGTTGTTTCTTCTGAAACTCTTGAGACTGAGAAGAAAATTATACATTCCTTGTAGCGTTTTATTTGAGCAAAACCTTTTCCTCACACCTTGCCACTGGAAGGTGCGTATCTCATCACTCTCTAAGGGTTCTTCCTGTGGAAAATAAATCACAGAGAAACTATCAAATGCCATTTATTACTGAAGAGTTCCAGGTATTATCATTTTCTGTCTTTCTGGTTTTCTTAAAAAAAAACCCAAGAGAATTCCATCCAGGATTAAGCATAATATGACTAAAATTCAGGTGATGTTAAAATATGGCATACTCCAACATGAGGGAGGATCCAAGTCCTCTAAGCCAGCATAAAGCAAGCCCTTGGTCTTGTCCAGGAACATGCAAGTGCAGTGGATATGTTATTTCTTCAGTGTCTGTTTTGAAAACAAGTAAAAGCACCATGAGCTGTTCTGAGAATGAAACGGATTCAAGTTTGGAATACCAACTGCATTATGTGTTTTTAGTATATGGGTGGGTAACAGTAAATATTATGTAACTTCTCAGATTTGGACAGTGCCTTGCTATCCCCTTGATAGGCCCTCATCCCTTGAGGTACTGAACAATCATTTTCCATAGTAATCACTCAGCCCCTTATTTTCATCAAATGATTGCATCAGATAATACATTTTAGCTTGCATAGCCTGAAACTAGTAATCCCAATAGATTAATAAAATCATAAATGTAACTAGAATTAATCAAGTTTAATCAAGAGACAGGATTAACATGGTACTATTTTTATTCTTGTTGTCAGTCACTCAAAAGAATATGCAAGGCAGAACTTACCCCAGAGTAATGTAGCAATACTTCAGCATTTCAAAAATTCCCAATTTCCAAAAGTTCTACTTGAAATTGTGACTTTATAGAGTGAAGAATCTATGTCCAGTGCATTAATTCTTTGCCCATTGCATTTTAAAACAAGCTACAATTACAAAAATATAATATAATATCAGATATAATTCATGAAAATCCAGATGTGGCTTAAATAAATTGATTTGAACTGGTCATTTTGTTAAATGTAATTCTTCTGCAAAGAATTCCTGATGATTTAATTCCTGGACTTTCATTTTGAAAAAAGCAGTATTGATTGGTTGAGATCCAAGACCATTTTTCACTTGATACTGTTTTGTTTTGTCAGAATAGATTTTTATACCTGTCTTTGAAATGAAGCATTGACTCTGATTTTCCAGAAATCTTCTGGATTTCTGTTCTTGTTCTAAAGAGAAAGTTATTTGTATTCTGTTTAATCTTGCTAAGAATGAAGCTTTCAAGGTTAATTGTTGTTCACTTGGAGCCATGGACAATAGAAATTAAAAAATACATGGATTAGATCACCCATTCTGTCTTCCTACTTCCTAAGCAGCATTTTCTGCTGTCATGCTCCTGAAGCTTTTCATTTGGGGTAATTCCTAGCCTTCAAAACCAGATTTTCAGTTTATTCAAGTCTGGAATTGAAAACATAAAATAAGGGAGTTTGTCTTCCAGTATAGGCCTGAATTTTTAGCTGGAGTGTGTTCTGAGTGACTAACTTATGTTAATTTAAGGATCTACATTTCTTTGACTGGAACATCACTGCAGGGAGTGAGGCCCTGTAGTCTAATAGTTCTGGCAATGAGTGAATCATTATTCTACTGCAGAAGATGGAACATGCTGGGTCATCTCTGTACATGCTGCTGTTTCAGCCTTTATTTGTCTTATCTGTTTAGAATACTTTTCAGTATGCTTTTACAGCCATTTCAAAGGCTACTTATTATACAAATTTATGATAACTATAGAGTTAGTTACAGATCTGTCCTCCCTTTGGAATACATATTTCTCTCCATCTCATATCCCACTGAAGAGTGAAGATCTGGAAAGGCCTACATTAGCACTGCAGTGTATTGTGCATTTGACTTTAAGATAAATGAAAAGCAAACAAACATGTCTTTGTCTGACAAGTTTTGTCTTGGGCACACCCACTTATCCCTCATCAGCCAAGATAAATTGCTTCAGAGGGAGGACTTCCATGTTTGCAGAAGGAATGCAAAAATTCTGTCTATTTTGTACATTCTTGGCATCTTTCCTTTGTTATCAATTTCACGTCCTCTTTGTGTTTTGAAGCTCTGCTTGGGAAAGGAGGTTATAAATATTAAAGCTCTGCACAAGTTCTTAAGAATGACTTCGGGTTTGGTTTTTTGTTTTGTCTTAAATATTCTTCGTTTCTGCTATTTTTACCTCAAAGCTATCCTTCCTCTTCCAAGCAGTATATTTTTAGCTAGTCCGGATAGTTGAAAAGATTGTTATTAATTGGACAGAGATTGCTTTTGGCTTTCTTCTTTTCCAGTTCTGTTGTAATACTGCCAGCACAGAGAAAAACATTTAGAATAGATTTTGCAAATATTATATGGAAGAAATATATTTTATGTTTTGAAAGTACTTTAATGAATCCCCTGCCATAAACAGCAGGAGTATTTAAGTACTGGAATGTTGGACTTCATGAAGAAACAGCCACAGACTTTGTTGATAATTACATAGGACTTTGTAATTAAAATTTTAATACAATCAGGCTGTGGCTGATATAGTTTCTGTATCACTGTAGATAATGCAAATATGTTTCTGGCATGGCTTGAATTGAATGAGGATTTCCCTCTCATAAACATTTACAGCAGTTACTGACATATACCTGAAAGACCAGGATTTTAACGTTCAACTAGAGGAAAATATAGATATTGTATAGAACCTCTAGCTGTAGACTCCATTTTTAAGTTTAAGTTCCCTTTTGCATTCTAGAAAAATAAAAATTGTGTGGAACTTTTCCATATTAACATAAATAGTCTAAATAGACCCTTTTCCTTCACATGTGAGGTTAATGTACAAATCCCTCTGTCACTTCGCACAATCACCTGAAGCTCTGTAGGGGAACTGTGGGAAAGAGTATGGAGTAAGCAATAAAAGAAACAGTCCAAGTGCAATGCAAAAGGAAAAAAAAAAAAAGAATACTTTCCATAATTGGAAGGTCCATAAATTACTGTAGCCCTGGGTCAAATATTTATGTGTGGAATTGCTGGACCATTTAAGCAGCTACTCATTAAAATCATGTAAATGCTTGAACAATCAAGCTATCATTTTACACTGATACTTGTACCTAGTCCCAAGGGGGGAAGGCAAATGCCCATTGATAAGGATACATATACTTCTAAAGAAAGGTTGATTTCCACATACACAGCCCTTCTCCACACAAATGTTTCCTTAAAGGCATACTGTCAGGTGAACTTTGCAGACTTGCAAGCTCGCTCTCAGTGTTAGGACCTGCTCTAATGATAATGGAAAAGCTAACAAGAAATATGAAATACATCCTGGTAGGCTGTTCCCTTCTTGTATGTATTTGCCTGCAATGCAGCAGTAGTAGTGTTCCCTTGCAAAGTGACCAGTGAGGCCTGCAGAGATCACAGGGGGTACTTCAGAGTCATCTCAAGGGTGGTCGGTGCTTCTGCACTACCACCGCACTTGAGTCTTCCCCTTTTCAGTTTCTCAAACACAGGGAGAAGGGAAAGATTTGCTCAGCAGTGGTAGCTTGCTCATAGTTTAATTAATCTTCAACTGCATTCACTTTTTGGCAGCCTTCCAGTGGAGTTCAGCAAGGATGGTGGATATCACTCGTGCCTATACCTGCCTTCTTCCTCTTCCAGAACCGGGGAAGTTTTTCTGCAGGTTCAGAAACGGCAGTGACATCCATTAGTCCCCTCAATGTACTTCAGCATAGAGAGGCCCTCAGGTATAAAGTCTTCAGTCTGCCTTTAACACACTGGGTTAAAGCCCTGTTTTTCTTCTAATGCCATCTTCTCTCTTTAATTGCACAGGCTGGTTTATCTCTTCTATCTTGCCTTTCTCCATATCTGTATTTAAATTCAGTTTTCAATTTTCCCTGTGCTTTTCCCTTCCAATTTTCAATTGCAACTGTTATGATCAGCTGCTGCTTTGTTCTTCTCTCTGATCCTTTCACCACCACACTGAGATGAGGTCCCTCATTCTTCAGCCACACATGATGTGAGTGGGTGAGTAGTGAGCAGATGACAGAATTAATTTGCGGGTGTCTCCCTCCTTTTGCTTTTGACATCCTGTCATTTACCATGTCCTTATGTCTGGGGGGTTATTTCTCAGAGTTGTGCAATCCTTTTCTAGGTTAGCATTGAGCAATCTTAATTATTTCAGAAACAATCTGAATATAAGGAGATTTTTTTGGGGAAAAAAAGACTTGCAAATGTTTTTCTTTTAAAAACAGTTGAATACAGCAAAGTGGAGAAGGAATGGAAGTAGTAGCATCATTTTAAAGCATGTCTAATGGAGTAGTTTGCAACAGAACAAAATGCTTAACTTGAGGAACTATTAAAGATAATATTAAAATTCATTGCTGTGTTCTCCTATTGAAGGTTTGGTCTCCTCTGCACACAGTTGCCTCCCGGTGAGGTGAGGTGAGGCGAGTCATGCCTGATTGCAGAAGTGTGGAGTAGTTGACTTGTATGTGAAAGTGTTATTTACATTCTCATTTGTTTACAAAAACTGGGATGATTTACTACAAAGAGCATTCAGAGTATTACCCCTGTACATCCCTTCCATGTCTCCTGCATGGCGAGCATCTCTTATCCATAGCATTAACTAATTTTCCATAGGGGGAAGGGTAAAGGAAAAGTAATCTGTGCAGTCATAGAGTCAGGTGTGATTGAAGAATTCTTAACCTGTAGTAAGCACACGCTTAAATCTAATCATATTTATCCGATTACTGTTTAATTTCCTTCTCACCATTCTAGTATGCTTTTTATTCAATTTATTTTTCTTATTGTGTTGGGTGTCCCCAAAAAAACATTAATTGTTCATAATTATTGATATTCTGCCTCATTCAGGGAGAAGAACATAAGTAAAAATGTCCACAACTGTAGGTCTTGTGAACATTCCTATGTCTTTGAGCACTACAGATATTACTTCCTTGGAATACTTCAGTTATGCCTAGCCTTAAGAGAAGTCATCTTTCTCTTTAAGGACTTTGTTTTCATTAGTTTAAACATTTCTGAGAATGACAGTTGAAATTAGCTGAATAAAGTGCACATCTGGGGAAAGGAAGAATTAATAAGGAATTTAAATTACATAAGCACCGATACTCCTTTTTATAGGCTTCATGCTGTATGTTGCTATATGATTACCAACAGTAAGTATTGCTAACAAGTCATTAAAATGAGACTGCATTTTCTTTATTTCTGTGGCCTTAAATGCCCAAAACTCTTAGTAAAATAAATGTGTGACATCTGTGATTTAATAGTAAAAGAAACTAAAAGAAGTAAAAGCTGGAAACAAAATCTGTATGAGTTGATTTTTATGCTCAGTATTACAGTTTGTGACAGTTCGTGACCAGCAGTGAAACAAGAATCCAAATGGAATTATGAAAAAAAACCAGGAACGTTTGTCTTTATTTTTTCTTAAGCTTGCATGCTCTGTGTTGAAACTGTTGCTGTAAATTGTGAATAGCATCTAGAATTTGATACACTTGCATGGTACATTTCAAATAGATGATCATTTATTCCTCATAAATGGCGTAAATGTGCAGATTCCTTTCACTAATGGTGTGTTCTCACTGACTTAGGTGGGAATTACTGGTATTGAGATCTCTGAACATTAGGCCAAAAGACAATGATGTTGTGCAATGCTATTTGTGGAGTGATTTGCAGAAAGATGTACAAAATTCAGTTCTGACACAACCAGAACTCACCAGTAAGCTCTGTCTCCTCCCAGGATCTTTATGGGAAGAAAGGTTTCTTTTCTAACAAGAGATTTATTTCAGAACATCCCGAATTGTTTAAATTGTATTTCGAGTCATGTGAAGCCTTTCCAACAAAGCCAGCATCCTGTTTGTGTAATTGAAAAAGCTTCAACATATTTGTATTGTTGCTTTGTTTGCTTTCAAAACTGTCTGATAAATCACCCTTTTAATATTAAAACAGAGTTGGGCCAAACCACACTAACAAGCTCAGTTATCTTTAAGATGGAACAGAGCATTTGACCAATGGGGGAAGGTGACAGAGTGAATGCTTAAGCCAACCTGTCTAATAAGGGAGTCTGTAACAGTTCTCCCTGTCACAGAAGGCTCTTTTACATGCTCTATTTATAATGTCCTGTTGCCATTTTATTATGCCTTTAACAGCTATGCAAGGGTGATTAAAAACAGTCCCCAAGTTTCCTGTGTCACTTTTCACTCATCGTCACTGCTTTGAATGGTAACAGTTTAAACCTTCCCATGCCCATTAGCTGATGTTTGTTGAGTGTGTAATATTGGCTTCTCTTTATTGCAACCTTCATGAATCTGAATTATTAATGTTTTCTGTCAGGCTTATGGGAAGGATCCAAATCTAGAAATTTAAATAACAATTCATCTTCCTCATTTTCTGGTCTTTGAATTCCTCTGCACAAAGCTCTACTTGACACAGCATTACTCCAGAATTAGTTTCACTGCCTTTGCCTAGCAACACAAATATGTTCTACACTTTCCAGGTTTCTCCTGTTAACTTCTAATGCTGCTTGTTGTCACCAGCATATCTTTGCTATTTATTTGTTACTAGGTGTCATGGCTCTGGACAGGCTTCCCTGGCTGGATGCTCTCCAAACATGCTAGAGCTGTGCTCTCAATCTTCCTGACTTTGAGCAGAACCCAGAACTGCCTTCGGCTCAGGGCTCCTATGTGCCTTCTCAACACATGCTCTCCTAATTGCTCAGACCTGCTCTCTGTTGTTTAGGCCTGCATTCATGCTGGATCTCCCAGAAGATCCTCATGCTTTCTCAAATCTCAAGTCTTTGCACTGTTGTTCTCCAGACTGAGACGGAAATTTTCACTTTGAACTTTTGACACTACAAGAAATCAACTGAATCCAGAAGAAACTTCTTTATATCCTTGCATAATTTACTTCTTGTTCTAGGAATACAGCTTTTAGACAGGAGCAGAGTCCTTCTTTGGAAACTTGCAGCCTGTTTCTTGCTGCCAGTCAACTCCCTTTCACCTTTGCCATTACACAGTAAGGAAAGTTTATTCTTTGGCCCAAAGCCTGTGCCTTTATTCATCTCTCTCCTACTTTTTGCCTCATCTGTCTTCTTGACCCACCCTATCTTCGTGGCTCTTAGAAACAGTGTTTAATACTGTGCTCCCTTCAGATTGCCCCAGGAGGGTGGTTCTGCCTTCTCAGGCAATCCTTAGCAAACTTGCTGCCCAGCTCAGCACATTCTTGAAGTGTTAGCAACATCTTTGCTTGTTCTGTAGTTTCTCTGAAACAGAAGATGTCAGAGAACAGTGTCCTCATTAGATTTACTTGCTGTGTGAAATGGAGGGGAAAGAGTGAGGATATGGTTACATGGTTTGAGCTTCTTAGTAAAAGCAACTGCTGCCCGATGTGGAGATAAAGTCAGGGGACAGGCTTTCTGGCACAGCAGAGGTTTTCTACTGCCTGTCCTAGGCTCTGCAGGAGTCAGCATTGTTGTTCTTCCTAGTGCCATCTGTCCTGTGAGTCCATTCCGGAGTCACCAGCCCACCATAGCTACTGCTTCCTGTTCCCTTGCTCTACATCCTCGTGAGTACGTTGTGCTCAGGTGAGGGACCCAGCTTTGGAGATATCTGGCTGCAAAGGGCCCTTAACATCTCAGAAGGTGCTGGAGATCTCAGGGATGTGCTGAGCTCCAGCATCTTACTGGATATGTGGGACAGCTGCTTTTGGCGGTACTCAGAATGACTCAAGAAGAAGTGGCAGCAGGTAAGTCTGTGCTGGAGTCAGTGCTGGTTGATCAGTAGAGACTTGTGCACTTACAGCCACACCTCAGATCTGTCATTTAAGAGCCTCCACCAACACGTGACGACTGCTCCTGACTGCTGGTAGTGATGGGAGACCCTGAGCTCCTACCTCATTTGCCAGGCTGTGTCGCCTCCTCTTGCTTCCGGCTCCATCACAACAATCCAACATCCAACAAGCTTTATTGGTTTTTAACAACATGTGTAAATGAGACAAGTGTGAGATCATTACCTATTTGTTCCTTCTGTGGACAAAAAGAAGCCATTTGACTGATAGCTCTTTAGTGCGTATATGCCTTAGCTATGTACACATTCATGAATCAGTTACAGCCTGAATTGGGAAATACATTGTTAATATAATAAGCTTGGTGTAATGAAACATTTAAAATTAATAATAGGTGCTAAAGAAATTGTATTTAAAAAAAAAAATCAAAAGCAGGAAAGGACCTGACCTTCTTATATAAGTGGTGGGTTTTGTTATTATAGGAATGAGAGGCTTAATTCCTGGAAGCGCTGGAGTATTTTTGGTTGGCTCAACGTGTCCTTCGTAGTAGTCTGTTTGTCATCTGAACCTTTTTCTGAAAATGGCATTCAGATTTCTAGCCAAAAACATAGTATTTCTTTTTACTTTGCATTGAGGTTATATAACAGATGGTGAGCTCAAATGCACTCGGTGTTTCAAAATCATTTGATGACTCATAAAACTGAATAACACTTTTTCCTCAGAACATGTTTTGATTCTATCTAGGGACAAGTAAATCTGTTGAATTACAGAAAACTCGATCTAAAATATCAAGCAAGTATTCGTATTGTGAAAATGTGTAAATCTGCTGGGATTATTTTTTTAAAATTCATTTACCCATGGCTTGTCTTGTAGTAGAAAATACTTAAAATCTCACAGGAGAACAATGTGCAATTCCTGAAATGTTTAAGGAATAGCTATAGTTCAGTCAACATTGAAACTGCAAATGAAATCCTCAAGTTTCTTGATAGCTCAAATATTGTATGTTTTAACTAGAACCAACATAAATTATCTCTCTTTAAAACTGCTGGTTTTTCATATATTTGGAAGCAGGGTGTCAGGTTATTTTGGAAATGCTTTAGAGGGCCTATCAGGAAACTAGGTGTCTAGTTCATTGAATGTTTGTTCCTAACACTTGTGTGATAGACAGACTTGAAAGGCGTGGGTCTAATTTTCATACCATGCGCTGTTTGGTTTATGCTGGTACAATCCATCATTTTCATGAACATTCTAGTAGGTGGCCTTAGCTGCCTCTGCACCTATGCTGAAATAGGATAATGTCACTGACTTTGTTAATTAGGTTTTGGTAATGCACATTTGGCCCAAGCACTCCCTGGTCGTAGTTCAGTCTGATAAGAAGCAAGACTAGTCTGCTTGGAGCAGATGAATCTGTCTTCGGTGGGGAGAGAAAAAGAACAGGTTTTGGAGTCCTGGTACACACTGATGTATATGTGAGATTTGGAGAGACACATGAGATGATGGAGCTCAGTAGGTCTCAGTACCCAAAGAACTGCCTGGGGCAGACAATACTTTGACTGAGTGCTCAGGAGATCTGACAGAGGAGGTGGTTACTAACCAGTTTTTTGAGTTCAGGTTATGGATTTTCATTCAGGACAAACTATTTATTTGTGCCTAACAGAAAAAGCCCATTATTGTACCTTACTCTTTGGTTGTGGAGATATTTGTAGTTGAACCTCTCCACTACTATAGAAGAAAGCCGGAAACTCAAAACACTTATATCTTGCAAGTACACAAAAGTGTATAATGTATACAAAGAATACACGATTTTGAAAGGACTCTTAGGCCTGCTTGTGATGTTTACATAGAGAGTATTGGCATTCTAGGTGTATTGGTAATATCTGCCTGAAAAAGAGATACCATACCTTGGATTTTTTCTTTTTTGGTGAAGTTATATTTTGCACTCTGTATATCTAGGAGCACAAAAGCTGTTTTTCTACAAGATGATCTATTTTCAAAGATGATAGGTAGAAGTTAAGAGTTCCAGCTCTTCTTCCTGATATTGCTTGTATGTCTCTATTTGCATTCACTCAGCTCATGTTTTCTCAGATGCAGAGAATTATGTAATTAGTTGTGGGGTCTCATACCATCATTTCAGAGATGTTTCCCATTTAAATTAAAGGCCTGTTCTTCAAGCCAATCAGTAATTGTCTAGATCTTTTAAGATCTCCTTCAGCTTGATTTAATTGTTAAACATTAATTTAGTGGGGAAAAGGCTTCAAAGGGGAAAAAAAGAACTGCTGGAGGGGCAAAATATTAATAGGTGCTTAAAAGCAAAACAGTAATTCTTCCCTTTCTAAGCTTGCAGCCCTTCAGGCCTAGTAGAAAAGAAACAATTGACTGTATTACAGGATTATATAGGTTTCATTGACTTAAAATGAACTGAAAGCAGCTGTAGGGAGACTTACCTCAAGTCTTTATTATTAGCCATATGAGGCAGAAAGAAAAACAATGTTATGTTTGAATCAGAAAATACAATTTTCAATGGTGGTTTAGAAAAGGTTAGATAAAGAGAATATTACTTTTCAATAGGGAAAAAGGTGAAAAGAAAAATTCTGTTTTGTCAGCGTTATATACCATATGAAAGATTTCAGCCAGCAGAAAAAGAGGCTATCATATACTTGTAGGGTCTTTGTTTTCTTTCATTTCTGATGGATAATCTTTGAGTTTAGTACACTTAATATCTCTTTTACTTACTAATGACAGTAATACTTCACTCCTTTGAATACTTTTACCATGCAAATGGAGGTAAAGATCAAAAAGTGGTGCTTTTTGCAAAGAAAATCATTCAAAAGTCTGCATCTCAGTCAAAACTACATTGATACAAGTTTCCCTCTAAGATTTCTGCCCTTGGTTGTTGAAAATTCTAATTATGAAAGAACCAAGGAGTTTTTATTGATAAAAAAAGGTCAGGATACAGTCAAAGCCTATTTTAATGACCCACAGTATTTCCTTACTGTGAAATTTTAAAAATGTTTAGTATTATTTTACTTACCCTAGACTTTTCTGGAAGCCATACCTCTCATTAAAATGCAGCTGACAGTAGTTGGTTTATAAACTGTGCTCAATTACTTTTGTAAGTCAGTACATTGCTTTAATTCCAGTGATGTGCTGAGAATGGGAACTGTTTGCTCAGATAAAAATGTGCTGTTGTGCTGCAATTTTGAGTGGTAAGGCATCTATATATATACATATGAAGATTAATAAATCTGACGCCTGATATCAGTAATAAGATAATACTATCTCAGAAAACACAAACTTTCTGTTCCATGAAGATTTCTGGTAAGTTTCTTATTTCCTATAACTCATGTTCATCCAAGGAGATCATCTGTAGTCATACGTATTTTTTTAGGCTGTGTTACTGAATAGATGCTAAAATATATAACAGATCTTCCCTCTCCCCCACCCCCCAACCCCCCAGGTTGTTCACATGAAGTGTTTTTATATAAATGTATTCACAACAGTATTCATTGTGATGCAGAATGGACTTACATGATTTTGAATATTAGCTGTGTATTATTTGGGCATTGCAGCAGCAACATTTCAGCAGAGCCAGAATGTGATTTAGAGAGGTGAAAAAATAATTTAACCAAAATAAAATAAAATCCGTGGACATAAAAGAAAACCTGGGATGAAATTCTCACTGACATTCAGAAATGTTTTCTTAACCTATTGACCGGCTGCTCCGTATTCCAGTTTTGACTGAAGCAAAAATAAAGCTTACTGGGATAAGGAAGGACAATTCTTGTGTAGCGATGAGTGGCTCTTCAACCACTTATCCATACAGTTCCTTCTTCAAAGGACAGTTTACAAAGTGAGATGTGGCTGATTCTCTCTGCAGCAATGTAGCTTTGAAGTATATATTATTGCATTCTGATACTCTGTGTATGTAGAGGGAGAGTTTGCACATGTTTAAGTCTTGTCTTAACACTCCTACATGCAATATACCATTTCTCAACAATTTCAGTGGGATAATGATTTTTTGAGATATTATAATGCCAACTTTTAGAACCTGCAGCAGTCATCTTCATTACCTACTTTGAGTATGATATATTTGTGAAAGAGACATTGTCAACTCTTTGACATTCATGGGGTCAATGTGCCCTTGAAATACCAATTTTTTCTCTTCTTTTCTTAAATCATCCACTAAAGGGTTTTCTTCATACAGCAGCAAAGCAGCTATTGCTATGCACAACTTCAAAGTGATGTACCTTATGTTTGGATCTTAAGTTAGAGAAAGGGTAAATACTCCGTGAAAGTAAAACATTTTTAGTTTTTTTCAAATTTGTCATCCAAAACCTCTGTTCACTCTTTTAAAAGGTAAGTCATGGTTTCTAATCAACCTGAATTCAGATAGCACTGCGTATGTTTTTTCAACCTAAAGACATTGAGAATGGTGTAGCGGTACAGAAGAAAGTTCAGCATTTACATTCTGCTTTGATCTTCTCTGGTTTTAGTAGCTGATTTTTTTATGTTTGCAACTGAAAAGTCTTGGTATAGAGAGATTAAGGAATTTACCTCAAAAGGAGTTACTAACACAATTGGAGCTGAACACTACATTCCTGTCCCATTGTTCACAACACTTAAATCGGAAGATGGCAAGGTAACAGTTGCTCTGGCATTCAGAGGATTTTCTTCCTGGAATCTCATCCTCTTTGTTTCTCCAGCAGAAATCCTAATCTTCCTTATCTTCCATAATTTCCAGTAGGTTTCTCCTCCCTTATGCTATCAGCAGACACTCTTATTATTGATGTTGCCTTCTAATAAAAAGTCCAGTTACCTGCCACTGTGTGTAGGAAGCGGATGCTTTCATTCAGATTGATGTTTCATGCTCAAAAGTGTTCACTTGTAATTTAAACTTCCTAAAGGTAAGAGTTCAACAAGGAAATTTGATATATTTGCTGTAGATGTGTTGTCAGACTTGCTAAACACCATCCCAAACACTAGCAGGGGTGGGAAGTGGAGAGTGAATATCAGTGACCTGAAACACACCTGAATAATTTGCACAGCTACGCATATAATTACTTGATATGTGCATTTACAGTGCTGTATTTGCATGTCTTCTGTACATTTAGTTATGTATTCATCTGTCAATCTGCCGGAAAAAAAACCAGCAATATTGAACAAAAAGAAACATTTCTAATGAGATATTTTAGTTCATCCATACGCAAAAAGAAAACTAAGCTCTATGTATGTGTATTTAGGTTAGTGTTCTTGACAAAATGGATGCTGCGTGTAGGACAGGAGTATTCTCCTTAGAATTATTTGTGTATAGGATGTACAGAATGTTCTCTGGACAATGTTCTCTGTTCAGAGTTCTGAGGGACTAGTTCATTGTGTTGTTAGTGATCAACAGGAGGTATGAATTATTGAAAGTTATCACACCTTCCAGGCATTTCAGGGCAGTAACCTATAACAAGAGGAGGCACATTTCCTTAAATGAATAATTTTTTTTCAGTGGGTTATTCACTTAGCCAGCATTAAAAGTAATCCTCTTTGAATCTCAGTGGCCACCTCCTACTCTTTTACTGTCAGTCTTCATCTCCTGCAAAATCATGAATGCCGCCTTCAAAAGAATATTAGTTTGACTAAATCACTGCGTAGCTTTCTGTAAGAAATACAACAGGCATCCTATAGAACTGACACAAAATAGTGCAGAGTCAGTGGCTCCTAATGCTTTACATCATAATTAAAGTATTCACATTTTGTTTCTTTAATTTTTTTTTTTCCTCTTTTTTGTTTTTCCTTTTTTCTTTTTCCTTTTTTTTTTTTTTTTTTTTTTTTTTTTCTTTTTGTCTCTCTCTATCTCTCTCTCTCTCTCTTGGAAAGGTAGCTGTCTCAGTGATACAGCATCATCTCTTTTAACGTTAATTTTATTTTCAGACAAGGCAGATCACGCTGCTGGCCATTGTGATTTACTGCACACCAGCTTTGCAGAATATAATAGAGTGGGACAGTATTCTTTTTGATGTGGTTAATCTCTGTTATACTTGTGCCTCTCCTGAAAACTGCACTGTGTCAGAGAGTCTTTTGTAGCCAATGGTGACAGGAAGATCAACAGAGAAAGGTTGCTCCATTAACCTCTGAAGTAATGAAGTTGCATTTCAGGCAGTCAACACTCACGCTGCCAATTTATTATCATTTAAGAGGAAGTGAAACTACTTCGAGCCACTCTAGCATCCACATTTTGATAAATACACAGATTGCTAATGTTCTAATGCTAACAACCAGCCTTGAGGGGACCTCTAATGGCATGAGACACTGGCTCTGTGTCTTCTTGGTCTTGCAAAATGATCAGTCTTTAGCACTAAGAAAACAGGTTAAGCCTATTTTATTTCCATAGTGAATATGCAGATGTAGTTTTCTGATAATGCCAGCTTTATCTGTCCATGTGGAAATACTGCAAATAGATAAACCCTTTGATAACAAATTTGTATAAGCTTTCAAGGGAACTGAATTCAGATCTCCAGATTTGCTTTTATTTAATTCTGGTTTCCCAGGGGATACATTTTTGTAAGGGGATCACTTTCCATCTTAGAAACGGACATAACCAAAATCTTGGAAACACGTGTTACAATCCTGCAGGATTGTCTGACCTTATAAGATTTTCATGACCAATAGTCAAATCCTGTGAGAACAGCTTTCTGAGGAAGCAATAACCCTAGTCTCCCCCACCTCAGCAGTAAAACAGGCTTGTAAAAGAAAACACTGCAAAACTGGCATGACCATACCCCCATTCTTCCTGAGTTCTGCTCCTAGGCATGGTCTTTGGCACATATTTTTTTCCTGCTAAAGGTAGCATAATTTACATGTCTGGCTTTCCATAAGTAGTGAAAACACTTTTTATATATAAAAGTCCAGGTGGTTTCATTGCCATATCATACATTCCTTTTCTCCCAGGGTGACATAAATAGTTATTTATCCACAGCATTTCAGAGACACAGAATCAAGGTGGTCAGTTAAGTGCTGTATGTTCCTGCTGGTGCCTTGCAGGGTTTCTGATGTATTTGTATTTATGCTGCGGGCCAGGTTTTGCCTGCAGACGGATCTCTGAGTGTTTGCTTCCTGAGACTAGTTTGACATAGCTCCACTGTAATAATTTGAAAGGCTGTGTCTTCTGGGGGCTATGGATGGATCCTTTTAGTGTCTTTCATCTGTGAAAAGAAAGCACTCAGTAAAGTAGGGGGAATGTTACCTGCATTTTATAAAAGGATATTGTTTATGAACAGAATAGTGAGCTGTAGCCTCCTGCCCATTGTGCAAGATGACTGTTTTCTAGCCTCTTCTGTCAATAGTCTGATCTACTTTTGTCCCTGAGCTGTAACTCTTGCTGTAAAGCAGATTCTTCAGCTTGCTCCCTTTGTCTTGCCTCTGCATGAGGATGGTGGCTGCATCTCCTTGCTTGGGCTTCTCTTTTTCGAGTAGTGGTTGCTGGATTATGTACCAAATGACTAATGGTGCAGAGCTCTGCCAGGGGCAGGAGTAACGGCTGTGGCCAGTGCAGTTTCTCACCTCTAGCTCTGTACCTAGCAGACAGCATCCTGAGGTCTGTATCAATGCTATAGGATTTAGAGCAGCGCCACATTGCTCTGCTGTTTGCCACAGGTTATTGCAGACCTGGGGCCAGAATGAGGACAACAGGCATTGCCCATGTGTGCCCCAAAGCTGCATTGAGAAATCCAACCTGCAAAGCTTAATGCATTTTTTCCCATTCCCTCTCTCTCTTCATTCCCTACCACCAGCACACACTTTTCTTCTTACTATGACATCAGGTATCTCAAAACTCTCACTTTAGGCAGATGGGTTTGGAAAGGGTCCCCTAAGAGCACAAGGTTACCTTTGAGTACCTGACTTTTGGCTTTTTTAGCTGTTCTCGACCAGGGGAGGGCTAGAGCTGTGCTCCCAGCTGCACGCAGCTGAGGTGCTGGGAAGGACACGCAGCAGCTGAGGTGCTGGGAAGGATACGCACCCCTGCTGTCTGTGCTACCGGGCAGCAGCACAGCGAGGGTTATGGCACTCAACAGCATTCCCAGGAAAATGTTTTGAATACTGGGGGAGCAGGACAGGGAATTCCTGCTACATGCACAGCCAGTGGCGGCTGCAGAGCACTCGAACTGACTGTGTGTCCCAGGTGCAGTGTCAGTTTCTGCAAGGGCTTGTCGCAGAGGGGCTGGGAAAGCTGTCAAGAAATCCGTAGCAGTGCTACAACCAGAGAAATACGGGCAACCCTCTGTGGGCTAGTAGTGTTTCAACACTCTTTGCCCTCTCACCCCCTTGCTTGCTCAGTGTTACTAGCATTCATAGAGCGCAGTGTGTGAGTATGGAGGAAGAGAGCTGGGATATGTGTTGTGTGGTACTGCAGATAGATTTTGTTGGCAGCGTTATCTGATTTTCAGGTAGTGAAGATGCTTTCACTTAGCACAAAATTAGTTTATATTTTGTATGTGTTTTCAGAGAGGTGCGATAAGATTAGGCAATACTGAATTATATTTTGTAAAGCTACTGTTTGTTATTTGTGTCTGTAGTCTTTTTATGTGATTTAAATACACAGTTCACTAATCTTAGCTTCTTCCCTTCTATGTTTAGCCAAAGTGAACTGTTAAAGAATGTGAAATATATTATTTTATTGGCAGTGACTCATGACTGAGTCAGTGAACTTTTTTACACTTACAACTAAGATTGGATTCTAACTTTCAACAATTTATGACAATTGCTCCTTCTTGTGGCTTGAATGTTGACATATAATTAATTTAGGATTTCTTCTTGAGATTTCCTGTGTCGGTTTGTACCTGTCACAAAAATATCCCTGGGAGTTTACCTAACAGCTGGAACACCACGAGAGTCGATTGAAATTTAGCAGAGATTTACTGGGGCCAACAGGAAGTGCTCAGAGCAGGATGGCATAAATATGCAGAAAGAGCTCTTTTATTTCAGCTGTTTTGAAGGGTCCCAGTCCAGGCTAATAATGGCGTAATCCTGAAAAATGCTGACACTCTGTCAGCTAGCAGCACCAGCACAGAAAAGGATTCCACAGGCATGGATTGGCACTTTGTTGAATTATGCACAGAATGGAAATATGTCTGTTGCCTTCTCTCAATCCCGGCTGCCCTGCAGGTTTCAGCTCCTTTGAGAAACCAGGCATATTTAATGGGAATTTCCCACAAAATGGGTTTGAAATTTATTTTGTTCCTATGCAGGACAGAAGGAATTCTGAAAATTCAAAATCTAGCTTGCAGTGACTTCAGGGACCGGGCAGCAGAACAGTAGATGAGATTTCCTTTAGAAATGTAAAATTAAGCATGTGGCAGAAAAGCAACCTTAAAATTACATACCAAATGTCAGAATACAAATTAAAACTCCTCAGGATGGAGATGTTGGAATTATTGTGCATAATCCTCCAATAATTTAGCTTTATTTACAACAGTAATCAAAAAGGCAAACAATATTGTAAATGCTTAGGAAAGAAATATATACCTAAACACAAAGCTATTTTTAATCTCTGTACCTGTTCAAGGTTTGCCCACATCTTTGCCATTGCACACATTCTGATAGGCCACTGAGAAGGAATAGAGAGCACAGGAAAGACTAGAAAAAAGGTGATGAGGATGATAGAGATTTCAAATAGGTTTTATGTAAAGAGAGGCTATTGCAATAGAATTCTCTGGTTTGGAAATACTTGTGATCTTACGAGTTGGATGAAAAAATACCTGGGTTTTTTTTTTGTGTTTTTTACATGATTGTTAATTGTTAAAATCTATTCCTGGCTTAATCAGTTAGTTTTAATGATAAACCAGTTGATACTACAGTTAGGGTGTATGCTATAACAGTTGACTTGTTCAAAAGCACTAGTAGCTTAGAGAAATTCATAAAAATTTTGTTTAATTTGACCTGGGCAAATGTTTGTAAGACCAAGATTTTATAATCAAAAAAATGCAATGAAACCATGTTCTTTGACTTATTTCTTGCATTTTATATTCTAGCCCTCACAATACAGTACACTAAAATATTAAATCATGGTCCAGATGTGCTTTTTTGCTGAACTTCAGACATCTTTGTGTCCTGTTCTGCTGTTCCACTGTGGCACATATGCAAAGTATATAAATACAAATATGGAGATGTACATAGCAGTAGTGATCTATATTATATTTTTAAGGCCACATAGAAAATGAGGCAAGACATGCAAGTGTGAGGAAAAAATCAGGAAGCTTAGAATTAAAATGGGCTGGATAAATTTTTGTATTTAGAATGCTTAATGAGAAAGTAAGATGTGTTGGCAAATTTCCTTTTCTCGTCTTGAATTAGAGAGTACAGGAAGAACAGAGTTTCTGGAAATTAGTCCTGAAACTGTTTTGTCTTTCTTGTAATATATTTGTTTCAGTGGGAAAGACTTTTTTGAAGCACCATTTTTGTTGCTACTCCCTCTAAAATTAATGGGGGAATGAACAAGTTTTGTAGTTCCATCGTTATTCTTTTTTTCTGAGTTGTTTCTGAATTAAGTTCCACTCTGAACTTTACTTTTTCCTTAGTGGGGTTGACACATTTGTGCAAGCACAGGAAGAGTATCTTCTGGGGGGAGTTCTGTTTTTAATTAGCAAATTGTTATCCTCAAAAATGTTTTTGTGAATTACTGTTCTCATTTTATTTTGTTTCAACCAACCAACTGCAATATGCACATAAAGTAAATGGTGATGATACCACTCAATTTCCATCTATAGTCCGATACCACCACTCAGCAATGAGTCGGTCAGGAATTGCCAACAGAGACTGATGGAGTCTACTACATTCACTATTGCAGAGAATGGAACAAAAAGAGTGGGGAGAAATAAAGCTTAAACAAGCAGGAAAATAAAGGGAAAAAAGTAGATAAGGTCTGTGGACAGTTGGAATGCGAGATTGAGAAGGGGGAAGAAAATGGGATGGGAAATAGATGTTCTCCCGCAAAAAATACTATTTAGTCTAAGTTGTGATTAACAACAGAATGTAGTGATTATTTTTGCTCATAAATGTACTGATCTAGTTTAATTGCAATGCATCTTTTTTTTTTTTTTATGAATGCATCAAGTAGAAAATGTTGCCCTTGTAATTTTATATGATTTCATACTGAAGTTCATATTTTTAGTTGCATATGTCTACCTGTCATTTGACACTTGCACGGAAGGTCTCAGTATCTCCTTTGGAAATCTTGCAATCTAAGCCTCTGACCTCACTAACTCTGACACTCTTGCATGCTTTTGAGTTCATAAATGGTTAAAAAGATGGTGTTTGAAGATAGGGAGGGCAAGCTTTTGCCTAAACAAGTTGCTTATTGCTATTTTATTATTTCCCTTTATGCAATAGTCATTATTATTGGTATGCTGATAACTCTGGGTCTTCAATCTGCAAAGCACATTATATGCATGCCCTTATTAAGATGGTAGTCTGTAAGGTTCCTTTCAGGATAGACTCTTAAGCAGACTCTTTATAATAGGTGCACATTTAAGTCTGACTTAGAGTAAAAATTAAAACATATGCATATATACTTACCAGAGCTCGTCCCCAAGTCTTCCCTACCAGGCACTGAGAAATGCGTGGGCAGACCCATAATTGTGGAGAAGCTCATAATATTGGGGCCTAAAGTATAAAAATTATTGCATAATTAGACCACACAAGTTAGATTTCAAAATGCTGCATGTTGCTTGGATGGGTATTTAAAAAATAAGTAGCTGTCAAGCATGTATGGTCATGTTCACACTGCCACACACAGTCATTGTAATGCTTCAGCAGCTCGAGGAGTTTTAAGTGGATCCAGCGTTGGTCTTACTTCAAATAGACCAAACCCAC
>JBCJKH010018735.1:6170-20771 GCA_039877255.1 Loriculus beryllinus | reverse complement strand
GCAAAAGCAGCACAGCTCTGAGCTCGGTTCCTGCTTTGCTGCTTTTTGCTGTGTCCCAGCCATTGCAGTATGGTAAAACAGCTCAAAGGGCTAGGCAGTGGGATAATTCATGGTCAGAAGAGAATGAGACCAGTATCTCTAAGGGGTTGACAGCTGCAGAAGGTTGCACAGCCCCAAAATGTGCAAATACCTGGCTGAAATACTTTCTCAGAGCAGGAACATTTTTTGTACATACAAACATACCATTAGAAAGGCATCCAAGGGGCAATGCAGAGGTATTTTTATATTCACTTCTTAAAGCTGGCCTGCCCCGTATATGTTACTGTAAGCAGGAAGTCATATGCATAGAGAAGTATTTTGTGTCACCCCTAATAAGAGCACTGAAAAGGATATGCTTTGTGTTGGATTGTATAGGTTAATATTTCATTAAGATTTATAGGTTGAATAGGATTAGGCTTTGCTTTTCATATACCACATCCCTTCCATGCAAAAGATCAGCTGGTTTATGTGCCTTGTTTTCTTATTTTATGATTAATTCTCTTATTGATTTGTCTAAGGGCCTGCTTTCTAAATGATGACAATTTTCAGTTTGCAAATATAGGAGAATAATACGTTTTTCCTGTAAGTTGCAGCTGGGTAGGCAGGATGTAAATAACTTAACTGCATCTGGACACCAGTGTTTCTCTTGCAGTGTGAACTCAGTATGAAGTCACTACATGTACACATTTGAAATGAAACAAAACCAGCGATGCTACGTGAAGTCATGAGCCAAAATCTAAGTCCTGTCCCACTGTGCATCTTCCAACTTAGGAGTTTTGATTTGCTATCTGTAATGGAGTGCAGGAAGCTGAATGTAATCCCAGGGTATTAAAACCATCTACTCCCTGCATTTCACAAATACCGATCCATGACAAAATACTTTCTTCTTTTGTACCCAGATCAGCTCCTGATTAGATCCAAAAGCCTGCAGGGTTTGCCATTGCTGCTTAAGAAGACATCAGCATTGTTCATTAAAAGGTTCCACCATACCCGGCGGGATGTCAGAGGCTTCATTGCTCAGGTCATCCTCCCAGTCCTCTTTGTGATGGCTGCTATGGGGCTTGGGACACTGAGAACTAAGGAGACCGAATATCCCGAACTGATGCTTTCCCCTTCTCTGTATGGCACATCCAACCAGGCAGACTTCTTTGGGTGAGTGGCGGTGTTTGTGAGCCTTATAAAAAGCAAGTTTCACCATCAGGATTGTTTGTAAGTGCACCCAGGATAACAGTTACCCAGATGACATGTAGCTATGGGTCTGTGTAGTTATGTTATGCAGGCACGTGCAGAAATCCTGTTCCTAAGAGATCTCTGCAGGAGATGGCTTGGCTCAGCTTTAGAAAAACAACCTCTTATTTGGAATTAACTGTGAAATATGTGAGGAACTTTCTTTGTGGTTCCCATTGGAGCCTCCTGTCCTTGTTACAGCCATACTGTCCCATGGGGATTTCTTAATATATATACTCTTCCCTCAATGTGAAATAGAGGTCTCCACATCAGTTGTCTTCAATATTACAACTCTGGGATGAAACTGTATCCACTTTGTGAACTGTCTGCATTGCTCTGCTCTCTGTGGGTACAGAATGCGCTTTCCTGTCCAGACCCCACCAGTCTAAGGCACACAGTCAATTTAAAGGACATTCACCTTTTCAGTGCAATTAAGATGCCACCACTGAATTATTTCATTGTGCTTAAAAATGTTATATCCCAAACGATTATAATTTGTTTCATTCTGATTTCATGGTGTGAACTGCTATCTTTCACCAGTAGTTCTCAGCTTTAAGTCAGAAATAGAAAATGTAGCCCTAAAGCAGTCATGTCTGCTCTTAGGTGCTCTTTCCCAGAACTGCTCATGCTGTTCCATTCTAGTCCTTCTAGATGGGGGAATGAGCCAGGACTGCACATCTGACTCCTCATGTTCTCTGCTTCTGCTGATGAATGATTGCTAGGGAGCTGGGTCAAAAGCAGGAAGCATCTTCTTGACTGACCAAATACTAAATAGACATCACAGATGAAAGAGCTGATTGAGACAAGACTGGTGACAGTGACTGAAAATTGCAGTAGATGCTCTTCCCCTGGAAACAGAATTTTGATTGTCCAAAAGTTCATCAGTATCTTGCTTAAACCTAGAGGCAGCAAATCATTGGAGTAGTTGTGTGGCTCTAAGCAGTGAGTGGTCTTTTTAAACCTGTGTGGCGATCCTCATGTACTGCATGTACTTAAGTGATTTGCAGGGTTGGCACCATGAGTAATTTATTTAACATCTTAGATCCTTTTTCATTTAGACAGTTTTTCTCTGCTCGGTGCTAGTTGAAGTAGCTCGAATGTTTTCCTGTTTTCTTTGATCTTTGTTAAATCTTAGGAATTTTAATGAAACCACAGATGCTTTGGTTGCTTCAATGCTTGCTTTCCCTGGGACGGATAACACATGCATGAATGAAAGCAATTGGTAAGTAGTTCTTGGGTTTCTTTACATTGACTTTGCCTGGAGAAGAGAAGGCTGTGTGGAGACCTCACAGCAGCCTTCCAGTATCTGAGCGGGGCCTGTGGGGATGCTGGGGAGGTGACCCTTCGTTGGGGACTGTGGTGATAGGACAAGGGGTAACGGGTTCAAACTTAAACAGGGGAAGTTTGGATTAGATATAGGGAGGAAGCTCTTTGCTGTCCCCACAGCACTGGTGAGGCACTGGAATGGGCTGCCCAGGGAGGATGTGGGTGCTCCATCCCTGGTGGTGTTTGGGGCCGAGTTGGACAGAGCCTTGGGTGACATGGTTTAGTGTGGGGTGTCCCTGGTTGGAACTAGATGATCTTGGGGTCCTTTCCAACCCTGATTGTTCTATGATTCTATGATTCTATGACTTGCAAACTCTTCCAGCTCATTAGGAGATGCCTCACTGGCCTTTTGCAAGCAGGAGCGAGCTTGTGTTGCTCGCAGACTTGAGCTGTCGGGGGTGAAAGTCAGTTCTGAGCAGGAAGCTGTGTAGTCACTATTGCTGTGAAGCAGACCTCAGCCCCATTGACAGCCTGCATGTCTCCCATGCAGCTTGGAGTGAAGGCTTGCATCTGCCAGCACAGAACTAGGAAAACTATGCTGTGCTTTCAGGCTGAGACTGAGACTTCCAACACCGTCCCAGGACCGCGACACTGGTGTTCTTTGCTTGCTTCAAGAAGTGTTCACCACCACAAGTGAACTCATTTACTACTAGGAGTAGTAAGGAAACAGCTTTGGTGGTGGCAGGATGCCAGAACAAGAGCAAGCTATTCTTACATCTGAGAAGTAGTCCTTACCTCTCCAATAATCCCAATTAATAACACTGAGCACACCCAGAAAGTTCTCTCTGTAGCTTTTATGATCTGTGTCTAAAAGCTGTGTCACGAGGGCTGTTCTGCCTGCAGATAAATTGTCAAGGAACTGGCCATAAAATCCTGGGCAGACTGGCATGCTCATGTGTGCCGTGTACCTGCAGGCAAATATTTATACTGAGTGTTTACAGTGACTGCCTAGTCGATACAGTCCTTTGCAGGACTCCCCAGTTATTGCAATGACAACAGCCCTTATTTCTGCACTGTAAAATAATTTTGGCCTATGCTAACCCCTTACACTGTCTACTGTGGGAATGAGGTGGTGTCTGGATTCCTGCTGATCAGCTGAACAAATCCAGGCACAGAGAGCAGTAGGGAAGCCTCTCTGCTGAGGGGCACTGAAGGCAGAGGGAAGATGGGTGATCCCTGAAGCACCCAGAGCTGACAAGAAGGTCTGCTTCTCTGCTGAAGCTCCTCAGTGCCATCCTTGCTGTCATTAAACATGACAGCAATTAGCAGACAGAGAATCTCAGAGGGAAATGTGTTCATTTTCAGGCAGTGTTTAAAGGAGGACATGCTTGGCCCGTGGATTAGCAGTGGAGACCAGAGAACTGAGTATTCTGCCTGCAACTGCACAGATGGCATCCAGGTAATTTCAATAAACCCAAAACTGAGGAGGTTTGGGGGGGATACTTGTGAGGCCTTTATAAGTTGGGAGTGGTTTTGTGGACAGGCATGACACTAAGGAGAACTCAGTGTTCAAACTCCTGTCTCTTTTTGGCCTGTTGATGTTGTACATCAGATAACCAGTGTGTGCAGTGGTTTGGGGACAGGAAAGGAAAGAGCATCCTCAAGAGATTTGCATGCCAATATAGCTGCCTTGCTCCCCATGGTGGGACAAGGTTCAACAGTGCTTTTGAATGTTGTATGATTGTCCCGTTTAGCAGAGGTGAACATGTATTCAAGGGGAAAATTTCATCTTACACAAGTGCTGTCATTATATGAAAGCACAGCTATTACTGCTGTTTGCTCTTCAGAATGTAACTTTATGCAAAGTCTACATCCATCAGCTTTTACTCTGTTCCTTATTCTAGATAGTGATGATTAATATTGGTGTTATGGTGGTACATACAGAACCAGATATGAGCACTGCTGGGCTTAGTATCTTCACATGCATATGGGGAAAAGGCAGATTCTGCCCCAAGGATGTTACATTTTTACAGTCCAGTTTGAAGCTGAGCTCTCCTCTCTCCAGTGCTCTAACATCTGTTTTCAGCTTTTTTTCCAGTAAGAAATCAGACTTATGGCGCAGCATGATGCCATTTGTAAGATAAAGCATGTACTTACTTGAATGTTCCTAGTCATTCCTTAAAATGCATCTATTTTGTGTGGTTTTCAGGACATACGCTTACTTTCACATCATTAAAAGTATTGGCACCATTAGTCCTGAGAGTCAGGATAATGTTCAAAGCTGATTCTCACCTCTAGCAGGCTGTGCCTGTGCAGGTGTCCCTCAGCATGAAGGAAGCTATTTTTTTGTATTCTGATGCAAAGTTATGAACAGAAACACAATGGGGGAGGCCAGGGATTTGGTTATGGATGAGCTGAAAGAAGCAGCCAGCATGCTGTCTGATAGGACACTTCAACCTCAGGCAGCAGTTGATGTGACTGACCCTCAGCTTGTTAAATTATATATTCAGGGCTAATCAAGGCTTCTCTGAAGCCTAGGAAAACATTCCCAGTGACTGACAGTAAAGCAAAAATGTGGACTGGAACTGCTGTGAAATGCAAGATGAGAGTTTGAGTCCATCACAGAGTTTTCTGCTCTGTGAGTTGTTTTGCCCTGTGCTGTTATCTGTGCAGTCACTGATGCTCTGCTAAGTAGGATCAGCCTTAATTCAGCAAAAATCTTCCTACATAGCATGAAGCACATCTCAAGGTCTCCCTGATGTCAGTAGAACTGAAGTGTAGATTTAAAGGAAGGTTATTTTTAAGCACTGCACTAAATATGTTCAGGACAGCGTGCAGGGATGTATGCTGTGTGTCTTTACCCCCTGATTTGTGAATCATCAGCTTCTGTAAGAATCAGGCGCAGTGTTGTCATTGCCTGCTCTCAATGTTGTTCTGATACACTAGTTTTCAGTTGAAACAGACATTAATGGGTTTGTTGTTTGTCTCCACTCAGACATGTCCACAAACAAACTACACTCCCCCTCACAGAAGGACCTTCTCCACCCGGACACTTTATAACCTCACAGGACACAATGTGGAGACCTACATTCTGGCAACCACCAAAGACTTCCTACAGAAACGGTACAGCATAGATCTCCTCTGAACTGCACTGGGAGCAGCCTCTCATTTGTATCATATCCACTGTACTTGAAGAGGTGACAGTGCAGTAGGGGTTTAGGAGGGTCTCTCTGCTGATGGTCTCTGTGAATCTGGTGAAAGGAGGTAAAATGTCCTGCAATTGTGCAGTTAAAGATAAAAAGGTTCAAGCAAGTGGGCTGCTCGATCACAGCAGAGATAGTCTAGAGATAATGTGTCAATCACCTGGTATGTTGATGGCTGAACCTGCAGACAAGGCTTTGTCTGATTCAGAAATGCTTAAAAAGGAAAATGTGGCACAGCCTGTCATGAAAGTAAACCCTGGGGAGAGACCTTCCTCCAAGTGTGATTCTCTGAAGGGTGCCAGTGTGTGTTTCACTTGAACAAGTGCATCCGTTCCAGTGAAATTAGAGGCTGAACATTTTCTTGCACCGTGGGGCTGTTAGAGCTGTTAGTGTGTCTGGACTCTGCAACACAGCTGCACAGCATGTCTTGGGGCAAAAATAGCCTGTTGTTAAGGTTGTCAAGGAATATGTTCATCTGCCATTGATGTAAATTGAGCTGCTTGTCTTCTGGCAGCTGTCATCTTATTCCAATGAGGTAGGGTTAAGAGGCCCCACAGCTCCAAAATGTTTCTCAAATAGAGGCTTTCAGCACAGTTTTGAGATAGTGCTGTTGAGTTTCTCCTTCCCTTTCCCCCCCTCCAAAAAAAAAGGGCTGTTGCAGCAGTATTGGCTTGGCCACACACTATGTACTGGGTTAAGTTCTTTTCAGTTAAGCTTGAATTAACTGGGGTGACAGAGGCATGCTAGCATGCAGTAACCAAAAGGATTAAAGCTTTTGAATGAGGGTAACAATGCATTTCCTTTTTGTTTTCACTCAGATATGGTGGCTGGAGCTTCGGGCTGCCTTTGACAACAGATCTCCAGTTTGATATCAGGCCAGTGCCTCCCAACAGAACACTGACTAAGGTAACTAACCTCTCTCTGCTCATCCTAGCTTGGGATGTGTGAGACTCAGGAGATGTGATGTCAGGTTAAGGGATGTTCCAGAAGAGCTCAAGAGCAGATGTTTTCACCCCTGCAATCTTACAGCTTCATCTTAGATCTGAAAGCTATAGCTATTTGCTTATCACGTGTCAGATTTAATACCTGGAAACCTTAATAGTGTTGGAAGCAGGGCAGACTCCAGTCCTTGCTCTGCTAGGGCAAGGAGAATGAGATCACTGAGCATTCAGGACTTGGGGATATACAAAGGTGGATGCTGTCAGCTATGTTCAAGCCGCTAACCTTACTAGCCTAAGCTCTGTCCTTGGGTAGGTAACTTACACCTCCTACCTGGGTGTGCTGAAATGGGTGATAGTGCATCCCCCAAAAGTGCATGTCTGTATTCTGACTTTTCCCCTCAGTCCTCAGGGTTTATTGTGGAGTAGGTAAGAAAAGTTATCAGAAGGCACTGCTGAATGAGAAGGTGATGACTGGCAACCTTTTCCCCCTTGGCTTTCAAGGGGTGTTGGACATTTGACTGCTTAGACTTCTTAGGGAAGTCTCCACTGCTGATCTTCATCAGATCTGAGCAGAAGGCAAGTTTCTGTACGCTTTATGTCAAATAGCCAGCTAGTGCTTCTTTCTGCTCTCCCAAAAGGCAAATGAAGCTGATGGGACTGCTTGTGCTGAAAGGGAAATGTGCTTTCATACTCATTCAGTACTTGATGTGGTTTAATCATTGGACTTCAACTTGTACAGCTTATGACTTTGGATAACAACCATGCAATGATTCATTAGTGTAAGCAGAACAACCCAAAATGTTATCAGTGACAATTTATCTTCCAAATTGTTTCAATTTCTCAATGTGTGCAGGTGTGGTACAACCCTGAAGGCTATCACAGCCTTCCAGCCTATCTCAACAGCTTGAACAACTTCATTCTTCGAGCTAACTTGCCAAAAAATGAGACTTCCAGATACGGTAAGTGTCCCTTTACATGAGCAGATAATTTCTCCCCTTTGGGGGGAATATCATGGTTCTTTGAAACTGATGACAGCACTTTCCTTGACTTCTATGAGGCCATTTTTTATTCCCAATTATGCAATTCCTTTAAAAACAGAATTGCAAAAATGAATAAATCACATATCTCATTTGTCTTTGTCAAAGGCTCAGGGGAGCTGGACAGGGAAGGACCCCAGCTCCTATGTAAAACACTTCCTTCATGCAGAAAATGCCAGTGGTTGCTATTTGATTTATTGCCTCTCATCATGGTACTGAAATAGCTGTCTCTTGGGAGGTGCCCATTAGTTATGCATGGAAAAGCTACTTTAGGTCATCTCTGGGGGTGGTTTAGGTTAGTGAATTTTAATATGTCACCTTTCTGCTGAGAGCAACTCAGGATGTGTGGGCATGTGTATGTTTGTGTTTGAATGAGAGTGACATTAAGTGAGAAACATAATTTTCAGCTATTTTTTTCCTCCGACACACACCATACGCAGGTTCCAGAAACATCAGTAGCCCGTTTGGTGTTATCAGTTTCCTTATCTTCTCCTCAGTAATGTAATGCAGCAACCTGAATTCCTGCTGATAAACCAGGACACCCCATCTTACCACTTGAGGGTTTAGCCTACGTTAAGGGTGCAGCATGGGCACACAAGCAAGTCTGTGTATGTACGCCTGTCTCTAGAGATGGGAGGGGGTACAGGCAGAAGAGAAAGATTTATGTTGATGCCATTTTGAGAAACCTTAATACAGATATTTATGGGATCTGACAAGAGTAGCAATTGATTTTCTTTGACAAATGGTGCCCTCCCAGCCATGTCCTGGTCATGCCTAGCACCCCTCACCTCAGAGGCCTGCTGTTCCAGGTGACAGTGAAATAGGTGACATTTGCTCATAAGACTGTTCCTCACTGGTGTGTCTGAATTCAACTATAATGGGAAAGGCATCTTGGTCTGAAGCTGAGTGTCATACCATGAACTGAAGAAACGGTAGAATGCTGATTACAAGTCAAAACAGCATTGTCTCTCTTTCCACCTCCACGTACCAACGCACTCAAACTTCCCTCAGAACAAGCTCAGCTGACAAGTGAAACCAGTGCCTTGTCCTCACCACCATCCTAAAATGCCCACTGGCTTATGCCTTTTTGATTTGTATCATGCCCTCTGGGTCAGAAGGTTTGAGCTCTTTGCTGTGCACTGCAAGGGCATATAACAAAGCTGCAGCCCCTGCCCAGATGCAGAGTGAGAAGACCTGAGCCAGGCACTTGCAGCTGCAGGAACAGCCCAGAGCACCTGAATTATTAAGCAGTGAAGCTTGTTGCCTTGTCTCTGTATTCCCAACACATGCTGTAGTGAGAGGAAAGGCAAGAAGTTTGTGTGAACAGTCCCAAGTTTTCACAGGGAAAGTTTTATACCAGCAAAATAACAATTTTCTGTGGGAAAGAACAGCAGCAGTTTTTATTCCATCTGTCCTACAGCTTATGTGTTGTTGGAAAGAAATGCTTAGTAGTAAATGACCAGACAGATAATTCCCCACTTCTCACTAATGATTCAAGCCATCGAATGGGGAAAATAAAATGAATGGGTGAGGATAGCTCCCCTGGGGTAGAGTAAATCCAGTTTGAAATGCAATTGAACAGACGTTCTGCGCGGCGTGTTCCTGATAGCTAAATCTATTTGTTGTTGTGACAAATAAATGATGGTTTAAGAACCATTGAAATGGCCAGATAAAAGTATGTTGTCATTTCAGCAGTTTGAAAGAGGTGCCAGTCCCACTTTAGAGGCTTGACTTAGACTGCATAGATTTAAACAAATAAAATAGAAAAAGCCTTTTACCGTGTCACTAAGCAAGTCATAATAGCTTTTGACTTTTGTATATCGTGCTTTCTCTTCTCTCAATCCCAACCAACAAAGAAGAGAAAGCATTGAAATGGAAATTTTGACTTCTGGCCTAAGCTTCAGTAAAGGAAAATGGCTTTATAGTGAAGTATTAACAGATTAGACAGATGGTATTTGTCTTTCTGCCTCTCTCTTTTAGAGAAGGGAAACATTTCCTGGCTGTTGGAGTGGCTTTATCAGCAGCCCAAGATTTTAATTCCATTTCTCTCATTGCTGACAAGACTGAGGTTTGGGGAGTTTTTCCTCTCCAAGATGTATTTCCTGTGAAACCTTCCCCTTCAAATTCATTTGCTCAGTATTCTATTTGGGCAGCTAAACCCTCAGTCTCCTCCTTTCTGGTCCCCACATCAGAGTGCTCATTCTTAGGGAAAATATCCCAGTGGAGTTCTTCCCTATATAACTGTGGAAAGTCAGGCACATGACCGTAGGACCTTAAATTTTAGAGGTGGCATGTTCAAGCACATCTCCCTGGATTTAATAGCAGCTGGAGGTCATACCACGCTCCCTGAGAACTGCAGCGTTTCCTTAGGCGCCTAAATATGGATAGAGAACCTTGTGTTTAGGCACATAAACATCTTAGCCTAAACCCTTTCTCAGATGCTAGAGACCAAGGCAGAAATCTTCACTGGAGGATGGAACTGGCCCTTCAGAGCTCACCACGTTCCACGTTGTGTTTCTATAGGCACAAAGTCATTTTTAAGGGATCCTTTTGGAAAACATCACATAGGGCTTCCAAATGTAGTAACTAGATTTTTGCTAGTTCCTTTGGACATCTCAACAGATGGCTGTATTGAGAAAGATGTATGTCACGGGAAGGTAATAGATGTGAAGGAAGGCAATAGGAATGCTTTCTTTCTGATGATAAAAGAACAAATGAAGTGAGATCACCAAATAGCAACTTCAAAATGGAGCATATTCCTCAGTTTTGGATGTGTCGGTGTTGAAGAATCTAACCTAAAATACACAGACCTCCAAGCAAGTGCCTGATTTCAGGTGTGGGAGGGCTCTCACAGAAGCTACTATCAGCCAGCTTGAATTTTAGATTTGCAGTGAAGTCATAGGAAAAAAAAAATATGGCCAAACTTATGCCCAAACTTTTGCCCAAGATCACACCAAGGTGACAGAGCAAAACCCAGCTTTTGATCTGCTTTTCTTCTCTACGCAGCTTTAGGCGTTACCATATTATCAGGAACTGGTGAAGGAAGCTTTAAGTACCCACATCTTTGATTTCTTTTCTTTTTGTTTTTGTAGGTATTTTCTTATCAGCTCACCCATATCCTGGAGGACAGAGTCAAGAACAAGTAATGTAAGAAGGTTCATGTGGCCTGAATTGTTTAGCTTCTAAAGGAGCAAACCAGCTTCTTAGAAACTAAAAAACCAGCCTAAATTACTGAATATCTTTTTTTAAATGGTGAAACTGCTCTCCTCGTTGTCTTCATTCCCTCTATACATGAATCTTGTCCTGTTTGCCATCAGAGCTGCTGATTCCTGCTAGGGTTTCTTTGCAGGATCCCACATAGATGTGGAGGTCACAGTTACAGCATCGCATATTTTCATGCTTTGGCACAATATTAATAATTACATAATTTTCCTTTTGGCCTTTCCACTCAAGGCTCTGGCACAATGTTATGAGTCAGTGCTGTCGGTTCTTTTTGCTGGGCATAATTAACATCAGCTTTGCTTCTGAGCTTTAAACAATGCCTCTGCAATGACAGAAATCTGCCACTTGGACTCACATCTTTCTCCTCTTTCTCCCCAGGCTCAACAGCTTACTTGACATCATAGTTTCAATGTCTGTTTTGGTTGGCTACTCTATCACAACGGCAAGCTTTGTGCTCTACATGGTAAAAGAGCATCAGACCAAAGCCAAACAACTGCAGCATATTTCAGGCATTGGGATGACAACCTATTGGGTGACTAACTTCGTTTATGATCTGGTAAATAATTCACATTCCTAAATGCAGCAAGAGTAGCATTACTCAGCAGGGGGAAAAAAAAGTGCTTTATTTAAAGTTAGTTGCCTAGACTTCTTAATATTATTACTACCGAGAGTGTTATGTAGTAATTGTTCTCCAAGGCACTGAAGACTATTAAATGTGAACCGCAACACTGGATTTTGCTAAGTGAAGGCATTCCTTCTCTCTGGAGTGTATGCAAAACACTCAGCACATTTATATGAGAGCAACACACCACAGGCCAGAGCTTGATTTCAATTTTAACATGCAAGCAGCGAGCTGTGTTTCAGTTAGCTTGTGGGGCTGGATTAGTTGTCATGCAGGCTTTACACATCTTGGTAAGGCTTTGGGGCTTGAGGCTACAGCCATGCTGGAAACCCTGGGAGTACAGGGTGTGACATTTCACAGCTGACACTCTCCTGTTGGGCAAAAATCCATTGCTGGGTTGAATGCTCTCTTTAAGATTATGTATTTAAAGGGTTTAAAAGTCAAGGAAAGCTATCAATACAGATACATGCTTTCAAAGACCTGAGCAAATTCCTTTCTATGGTGCTTCACTGTGCTGCATAGATTTACCACCTTGTTACTATAGACAGTTGAGCTTTCCAGCACTGTGCTGCATTACATCCACAGGCATGCCCTTGTTCCGCCTGAAGTTAAGTTTCTTTATGGTAAAGAGCATTAATAGCACTGCTGGAAGGCATCACTGGGCTAAGAGGGTAAATATGCACAGTCTGTAGACTATAATGCTTTGTGTCTTATGAATTACTTTTGGTGCACGATGTTAAAGCCTCACATAGGGGTCTGCAAGTGCAGACTATCTCTGCTCATGAGCTTCGGCATTGCCAGGTATGCTGTAATGGTGATCAGTTGTACATATCTGACACATTTCTATTGATGCAGTTCTGCTAGTGCCTAAAATCCTGGTGATATTGTCAGTTCCTAAAAATATGAAATCTTCAAGGGCATTTGGGTGACCAGCCCCCTTTGATGCAGTGAGGGCTAAGGGCTGAAATCCCTTGGGGAATGTGAGCCTGGAATGTTTCTGCAGAGCACACACTTCTAGGTGTAAGGTAACACCGATGCACACTGACAAAGCAGGCAGATACAATGCTCACCACTAAGTAGCCTAAACTTCTTCCTTACAGGAGCTGCTTTGATAAGGCAGCAGCACAAATATCTCCTGCCTTGCACAAGGGGCTTGAAAGGGGTCTGAAGGCAGTGTGGCTGCAGCCTGGCTTTGCAGAGCGAGGATGAGGATGAGGATGAGGCAGGCCTGTGTGTGCTCAGCACTGCATATTTGTAAATCAGCCTGTGGAAGAATCCCCAGAGCCCCAGCCACAATCAGTATTCAGTGGGCTGAAACTAATCCAGTGCTCTCAGCAACTTGGTATTTTGCAGTGAATCCCTGCCAGTAAATTCTGTTAAATCCCAAGGCTGGGGAACAGAGGAATCTCTCAAGGCAGACATTTGGTGGGTCCCTGGCTTGACTCAACATTAGGAAGGCTAGATTTACAGGGCACAGTGAAGTGGTCTGACTACAAGGCTAACAGAAACCCCAAAGGGTCATTCTTCATTCATAGCCTTTGTTTAGGCACTTTCTGCCCACAGCCCTGTTAAATCTCAGCCTGTGCAAACTGGTTTTGTGGGAATTCAGTTGCAAGACTCCCAAAAGCTTCAGGAGGACTGAGACCCCACCTGCATTTGGTTTCCCCCTTAAAAAAGACAAGCCACACTTGTGGGAGCAGATTCAGACCTGGCGTTGTTGTTTCTGCATAGTTCTAAGAAAATGTTTAAGAACTGTCATCCTGATAACATCCTTTTAATATCATTTTGCAGGTACTTTTTATGATCCCTATTGGACTCTCAGTAGGAGTTATTTCATCCTTCCAGATACCAGCTTTCTGCAACAACAGTAACTTACTGGCAGTATTTCTGCTGCTGTTACTGTTTGGGTGAGTGTGGAGCATACTTACTTTGATATCATTGCACAGAGTGAGGAACTGGCTGTTGCAGGCTGCTGCAATTTGAGATCCAAGGGAGGAATATGTGGGCTTTTTTCTTCAGTGTGCACGTTACACATGGTGACTAGCTGCTCCTTTCAGGTTGTCATGCCTCCTTTATTCCAAGCAAACTCTAGGGGAAGGTATGTAAATATACAGGGTCACAGTGACAGGCCAAGCTGTAAGCATATGCTTACTGAACTCTTGCAAAGTTCAAGATAATAGAAGCGTTTCAAAATCAGAGAGAGGAAATCAAATCAGCATCACAATTCGGGGAAACCTGGCAGAGCTGTCTCCCTGGCTTTGACACCTCCAGGCCCAGTCTGCTTTTAGTCAGGGCTCCATGTTGAGAGTATCTATCATAAACTTCTTCATAGTCTGACAGATACAAAGCCATTTGTCCTTCTTTAAGCTCCTTACGTAAGTTATGTAAGTTAGTCATGTGCTAGAACAGAACTATTACACTGTCTGATGTCTTTAGTTGCTTGCTTTCAGTTACTGTAGTATTCTCTGCACTGTTGGCAATTTATAGATACTCAACGTTCTCATGGATGTACCTGCTGGCTGGGTTTTTCAAAGAAACAGGCATGGCCTTTATCGTTTATGTCTGCGTCAACTTGTTCTTTGGCATCAACACCATTATTACTCACTCAGTTGTATTTCTGATCTCCCAGGAAAAGGCCACGGACCAGGTAGGAGCCATACTAATACTCAACCCTTGGTAAAGCAACAGGAGGCTCTTGTTGAGTTTGGTGGCTTTGATCATGGCCATAGTATCTAGTTGGTTTCCAGATAGCTGAGGTAGACCAGAGAGAGGATACTAGTTGCAGGACTTAATGGTGCTCCTTAAAGACAGGACATGTCTCAAATATGAATCTTGCTCGTGTGCAAATCTGCACTCCTTGCAAAGAAGGAGATGATGGTGACAGAGGGAAGAATACAGAAAGAGAGATAGAAAACTGCCTGTGCAGAGAAGAGCAGGAGGTGCAGTAAATGTTTGATAACCAGAGATTGGTTTGTGTTGGAAGGGACCTTAAAGCTCCTCCAGCTCCAAGCCCTGCCACGGGCAGGGACCCCTTCCACTGGAGC
>JBCJKH010018729.1:7257-22052 GCA_039877255.1 Loriculus beryllinus | reverse complement strand
CTATGATGTACTGCACACACATACTGCAGCATGGTACTGATATTTGATGCTGCTTTCCCAGGGGGTTACCTTACTGATTTGTCTACCAGATTAATCATTCTCAGTTTACCAAGTAGGCTAGTTACACAAATATTCATCATGTGAATTTGTTTTATTGGTTGCTTTGTTTTGAACAAAGAAGCAGCAATGCTGTTTCAGGATTTCACAAACTAGATTTTCTATATCTTGCTTGGTGGTTACCAAAAGAAATCCCATCTAGGGCCGTTACTCAGCATTCTTGCCAATTCCTACATAAAAGCCTGAACTTAAGAAATAGGGCTGAGAACTCTCAACAAATTAAATCCTATTATGTTTTAGTCTAAGTGCCTAATTCCCCTTAGTAATCATTTATTTAATTTTCTTTTTGAAAGTTAATATTTAATGCATTTTAAATTAATGCTGTTAGTGAGCAGGACTTTGAATTAGACAATAGGAATTTGAATATGCTTCCCATAAAAGCCTTCAGCAGAGCCATCATCTTACATTTGAAGATAAATGTGCAAATACTCACACTTGCCTTACAGAGTGCTTATAAAATTGCCTGAGTGTTATTTTTGGTCAAGAAAACTGATTGAAAATACTGAGCCTATTAAACATACAGTATTTATCTCAAGAAGCACTACTTCAATAAAATGTACATTATAGAAAATCTAGAGGGACAAAATTATAAACAGGATTAAATAAAGTTTGCCATAGACAAGACTCAAAGAGGTAAAGTGGCTATGTGCCCCAGAAAGGCAATAAGCAGTACTTTCACACAAATTCTCTGGTATGAGAGCATCAATTTCCTTGCATCGAGCTGCAAGAACCATCCTGCAAGTATTACTAGCCTATGTGAGCAAAACTATATCATCCCTCTATCTCAGAATGACCATTTTTTATGGTCTGGATATTGCAGTCTTGTAACTTCTTTTTGAGGGAAATGTCAATCCTGCTTTTGCTGCAAAAAGCATCCAGTAACAAAATAGAGGAGTATCATGTTAAAAAGAAAAAAACTAAGCCTGTTGCTATCTGCTGTTTGCCTTTGGGTTAGCTTTAGGGCAGGCTTTGCTTTAGACAGCTTCGGGCTAGAAAGTCCTACAAGGACTATTAAATGTGAAGATATGGATACAGTCCTTGACTATGAGAGACCCTAAAACACAGATTGCTGAAAGCATTTGACAGAGTGGGAAAAGCTTCACTTTATGCCTGCCTGCTCTCATATTCTTTCCCTAAACATCAGGAAAAGGAAGTTCTTCAATCCACTAGAAGGCTAGCGCACTAAAGTGGGATACATAGACCTTTGACCTCATTTTCCATTCTTATTTTTCTTCATTCAAATATTTAATGTTACCAAACACATCAAATAAAATTAGTCTCTCAAGGAAATGTACAGAGAAGCTAAGTGCTAAAGCACAACACTAATGAACCTTTTCTGCAATTTTTATTTTTCAAAATAAAACCTTTTGCATCTCTCCTTTCCTCACCTGTAAGCTTAGTATCTTCTTCCCCTAGGAAGATTTTATTTCAACATATTTAAATTCCTTAGATAAAAAAAATACATATGTGAATACCAGCTATTATATTTACCAGTTCTTTAGGGGTTAAACAAAAAAAAAAAGGAAGAGAAGAAACAACATTAAGATTATGCCATTCTCCAGGGATCATCACTATAGTCTCTTCATTGTCTTTGAGAGTACTGGTCATGTACACAAAACCTAAACCCCTAGGTGAGGCGGGCAACTCATTTAATTATCAAAGAACCAAGAAAATTAAAGTCTTTAAAGACTCATACTATTAAAAACACAGTAATACTCCCTTCCCATCCCTGTACATCTGCAGACATTTGGGACAAGGAAGCTTCAGGGTTGTCGGGTTTTTTGTGAAAAAAGTCTAACTGGAAAATGTTTAAGACTTCTCTAGGGCAGCTTAAGCTGCTGCGTATTTTAACTGTTAGTCATATATTCCTATCAGAAGCATAGAGTCCCAACGGATAAACCCAAACTGTAGCCAAGAGAAGATCTGAGATGTTTTCCTTTGTTTGCGAATAAGCCAGCTCCCAGAAAATGGCCAAGTTTAGGAGTTAGGTAAAGCACTGACTTTGAAAAGCAAGCTAGGAAAGATTTTTGCTTGCTCTGAAAAGATAAATTTAGGCGAACATCCTACCACTTAAGGATTTATGTAAATATTTGTCAGTATGCAAGTTAAAAATAGTTCATTGTAATTCCATCTGTATTAGCATGTCTAATGGCTCATGTGACGCAGAATTAGCTACACATCCTAAGCACAACATCCAGCATCAAATCTGAATTTCCAGACTCGCAGACAGGACCTCTTACCCAATACAGTTTAGCTGCAGCCACTCTCTGTGAAGAATGTCTACTATATATTTTTATTCTCTATAATACCTGAAATAGGCAAGAATTGCTGGAGCAAATATACATTTAAAAGTAAAATACACATGGCTTCTGACTGAAACAGTATGCTTAGCACTGCATAAACACAGTTCAAACTGGCTGTGTTTTTCTTCAATTCCTCTTGCTTGGATTTTAACAAGCAATCTAAAGTTAAAAATAAAAACAATAAAAAGCAAGATTAACTAAACTATGAAGCTCAGATTACCTTGGGCAACAACAGAAATCCCTTTCTTGCCAGAACCTTTGTACATCCAACAGTTACATATTTCCAAAAGAAAACTGGCTCTTGGAAAACGTTACACAAAAGAAATTATATACCTCAGTTGGGAAGGGAGCATGCCAGTGTATTGGAGGAAGCAGAAAGTAATAGCCCTTGTTTCCGAATGACTCCATTCGGCAAGCTGTGAGCTCCAATGCTGCTGCCTCGACTCACATAACACCCACTGTTATGGGTTGTTGTAATGGGACGCCTGTCCTGGCATCTCTTACTGTAAGTACAGTCATGTCAGACTGCTTCTCTTGAGCATTATCAAGAGAAGGAACAGGCTAAGAGACACCTCCCATCCCTAAGTTTCAACTAAATCCTGTCTACAGGAGGAAGAGGAGCACCTACCATCAGTCTAGCAAGAGCAGAGCATAGGACTTCTTGAAGAGCCATTAAGCTTGAGCAGCTGTGTGCTACAAAGTTCATTCAGCATGAGGGCAAGATCTGGTGCCCTTTAACATTCTACTCCTTATGGCTTAGTTATCAATAGCTTCAGCTTACTACTCAAATTTGTAAGAGTTCAGGAGATTAAAAGATGGAAAATTTTGGCAGATGATGCCAGAAAGATCACTGGCAGTTTAGAAGGCAGTCTGTGCTTTGATCCTCTCTTCAGGATACAGAGTAGAGCTACAGCAAAGCTCAACATACAGGACCTTCAGAACAGCAGGCTCCAAGTTACATTACAGTCTCCTTTGCTGTTTTTAATGAACAGGTAACTCAGTGTCCACAAACCTCTTCAAGACCTCAAATAATTAGAACACATACAATAAAAACAGAGATGCAGAAAACTCAGACTCTAAAAATCACTTTCCCTATGATATTGGTTATATCTGCTAATTTTGTCCATTAACAAATTAATAGTTAGTAAGGAAAGGAATTGTTGAGCTCATCTAAAGGAAAGCAGCAAGCTTGTAGACAGGCTTGAGGATGCTTCTGAAGGAGCTCAGGTTCAGATTTTCAATTAACTTTTTTCATTTTACCAGTACATAACTGATAATGTCAAATCAGGCAAGATACCTCCCTTTCCCACCTCCACTGCCAGTCAATTCCCTAAAATTGAATTGAAAAAAAAAAATCAATTTGTTTAAAACAGGGTATAACAGGTACAAAATTAAAAATTAGTTATCCCTCTACAAGAAAAAAAGTGTTGTAAGTGCATTTTTTTTCCAGAGAAATAAACAAAAAATATTTAAAAACTTTTAGTCAAAAGAACACACCAGATTCCCATAGTTAGTTCAACTGAAGATTATTACATAATACAAAAGTATTTTAACATATTAAGCAAATACAGTTTAAAAGGAAACATTCCAGTGTTCTCCAAATAAAACATAGAACACAAGTGTTACTTTATTATTTTCCAAGACAATTCTTTGACTCAGTTTCTCCTGATAGAAGAGAGTCAGATTTTTCAGCCACGTCCTGATGATGTCATGATATCAAATTTATTCCCTCTTCACCCCAGCAATGTCTAGAATAATGCCTGTGAAAAACAAACCTTTGCACTAGGTTTATCCCAGCCATGTCTGACACTTTCAGAACAGAATCCAACAGGTAGAAATATCAGCCTTTATATTTACTTATAGTCCTCAAGCTAAATTAACAACCTCTTATGGATCAGACTAAGCTGCATGTTCTTGGACTGTCCAATTTCAGCAAACAATAAGGATACCAACATGGATTCTTTAAAATGTTTAAGGATTTCCAATCCTGAGCAACTGGATTAAACACAGATTAATGAAAAACTCAAAATACTCAAAAAGTGACTATGCAGCAAGTCTTGAAGCAGCTGATAAGCAAATGAAAACCTAGTGATAAGAGAAATGCAAGTACTACATTTATAGTTACAAGCCACAGGTACACTTCCCTTCCTCAGCTGTATGCATTCAAAAGCATGACTAATGTTGTGGTGCACCCTTAGTAAGTTTTCTGATGATATTAAACTAGGAGGTGCTGTGGACTCCTTCAAGGAGCAAGATGCCTTACAGAGGGATGTAGGCAGATTGGAGCATTGGGCAGTCAATGAAATTTACCAAGTACAAACACTGGATCCTTCACCTAGGGCAGAGTAACGCTAGACACTAATATACACTGGAAGGGAAGGTATGGGTACTGGTCAGCAGCAGTCAGTCAGTACAAGTCAGCAGTGTACCTTGGCAGCCAAGAGGACAAATCGCATCCTCGGGTACATGAAACACAGCATGAACAGCTGGTCAAAAGAGGTGGTTATCCTGCTGTATTCAGCATTGGTGCAGCCTTACCCGAGTACCACAGGGTGTGAAGGTCCTTGAATGTGTCCAGCCACAAAGCTGGTGAAAGGGCTGGAAGGCATGTCGTGTGAGAAGCAGCTGAGGACTGTGAGCTCATGTGGTTTGGAGAAAAGAAGATGGAAGGGAAACCTTATTGCTCTCTGCAGCTTCCTGGGGAGGGAAAGTGGAGAGGGAGATGGTGATCTCTTCTCCCTGGTATCCAGGGATAGGATGGGTGGGAATGGTTCAAAGATGCCCAGGGGAAGCTTAGAACAGGCATTAGGAAGCATTTTGTTACTGAGAGGGCGATTAGCTACCAGAACAGGCTTCCCAGGGGGAGGTTCATGCCCCAGTGTTTGAGAGACAAGCACCCTTAATACTGTGCTTCAACTTTTGGTCAGGCCTGAAGTGGTCAGGCAGTTAGACTAGATGATCATAGTAAGTCTTTTCCAACTAGACATATTCTATTAGGTTGATTAAAATATCATTTAAAAAGGCAGACAGTGAACTCAAGCACCAGGAAACACTCAAGATTTCTCCTTGCAGACCTAACTCTGATCTCTGGGTTTATGCACAATATAACATTGCTGATTTGTACAAACACACTGTATACAAGGAAAGATATCAGGAGTCTGTTGTAATATGAAGGAAATAAGATGGAGTTTATTTTGCTGGGAGGTTTTTTGTCCATTTTTATTGGGGATCTTTGGGGGGGGAGGGAGTTTGTTGCTTTGCCTTTTTTTTTTTTTCTAGCTAGGACTCTTCCTCTTCCTCATTCAGGATTAAATCATTCTGTCTAATAAGTGATTTAGCAAGGATGGTGTAATTCAAGGAAAGATCTGCATATTTAACCATCTCACTCAACTACCCAAGAAGAGATTGTATCTAATCATAGTTATCCCTTTGACTAACACTTTACTATCTTCCTTCCTTCTCATCCTGAATGTGTCATTCACAAACACCCCCCCCCCCCCCATTTTTCCCAAGCTTTTCTAATTAGCTTTATATTTTTCCTGCATGCTTTAGCTTTCCACACCTTTTCTTGCTGCCTACTACTCTTCCTTGGCTATTTAAGTGTCTTTTTTAAAATTACATACTATGCACAAAATCTGACAGCAGAGCAGCAGACAAGCAAGTCTTGTGGACCAGTGCTGTAGGTACTGGCGACAGAGGCAGGAGGAAACTGTTCTTTCCCTTGCTGTTTCCCAGCTTCCACAGAGATGCAGTAGATGCACGTAAAGGCTTTACTGGAGTAACTGAACTGACAGAGAAGCTGCTGAGTAACTAACATGGTGGAAGGGTGTGTTTCACTCCCTGGCGGGGCACAAGACCAGCATATAAGAAGCACAGTAGTGAGGCTGGCTTGATGCAGAGTTTGCAACTCTGCTTGATACAGCAGAGTTCAGACCTGTTAACTGAAGCACACGCATTGCCACGAAGGGGAAGTGGCACTGACCCAGAGGGCATGATTTCAAGAGCGTCAAAGTCAGAGGTTTGCAAATAAGATTCTCAGCATCTTTCAGTTACTGAAAACAAAACTAAGGTTAGGTACCCAAGACAGAAAGCAATGCATGGAAACAAAGAACAAGTTTTACATGACCTGGCAGAACAAATAACACACTCAATGAAATGCAGATTACTTTTGCTTCCATTTAAGGGTCTTGCCTGCTCACATCAAGAGTCTCTGGTCTCTCACTAACAGAACACCCAAGTACTGAAAACTGAACTCTTCCTATGCGGAGTAGCATGCACTATTTTGGAAGAATTAGAATAACAAAAACCCTCATATATATTCCAACGACACTAAACTAAAAATCAAGCCTTTATCAAGTTAGCTAACTGATAATACAGGTCAAAATATTTACCTTTAATAGCACACAGAAAGAAAGGGCTTGACAATTTTAACCTAATTTTTTACTCACAGGCAGCTCAGGGCACTGGGCCAGATCCTCTGTCCACATAAGTTTCAGTAGTGTTGTGGCCGGCTGCTGTTCTGTGCCATAAAAGTTTCAAGTCTCTGATGAATGGAAGTAAATTAATTACAAGTAGGACAGTAGCTTTCATGGCTTAATATCCGTATTTGTAATAGAGCATGAAGGACTTCAGCACTTATGCCCTGCGAATGGACAATCACGCAAAGGAGGACTCCTGAGTGCCTCAGTATTTCAAAGCTGAGGGACCAAATGGAGATGTATCACCGTATTACACCCATATGGTCAAGGAAATAAATCCTTATTTAATGTACTCTTTCTCTGTTGATGTTTCCCATTCCTCTATTCAAAAAGCAAGCAAACCACTTCATGAACATTATCTCTACCCCTTCACATCTAGTTCTTCCACCCTTTATTAAATAAGGTTTACTTATTAAATGACCTATCCAACACCCAATGGAGCCAACACTGTTTTGATTCCTAAAGCTGATATAGTAGTGAAACATCAAATCTGAAGTCCATTTAAGATTCCTGTCCTTTATAACACTGAGTACTATTGGCATGCTCCAAAGAGTATGAGCATTCTCACTATTCCTGATTTACAGCAAGCTTCACATTAGGCTTTTTATACTATAAATATGTTCTACCAGATATGATGGGACTACCACACTAAGATCTACACCTGGATCTCAGATCAGGCTCAAGCTCTCACCCTCATTCTAGCCTTGGAACGAAGTCTGCTTCCTGGCTCAGTTAAAGGCAACACCCTTGTTTAGGTTGAGGAAATCAGAGATATCAGGTCTAAAACTAGACGAGTCCCTAGATTCTTCCATTGCTATTTAAGCTTCAGTTCTGCAAAATAATTCCACTAGCTTTCAAGCATCCCTCTAGCAGTCAACAAGATTCTCTACCTATACAAAGTACATCTACTAGTAAGCATTTATAGGATAAGCTGTTTGATTTTACAAAGTTTTAATTCATCTTAGTTTACACATTTAGTGGTTAAGATCTCCTGTGCACAGAACTTAGAATCTATTTAGTTGTTAAATTCCCTTCTTGAAACATATCCCTGTAATCTTCAGGTTTCAATTAAAAATACAAGACTCTGGAATTCATGAATGTCAGGAAAATCATGCCAAACACTATTAAGTCAGTAAAGATTCTTTAAAGTTAAAAAGGGTTATGCTGGATTTCTTAAACTACCTGTTGATCTGTTGAGAAAGAATTTCCTTTACAGGAAACAAATAAAATTATTGTAACAAAGACTTTATATCTACTTACAATGTAATGATTTCCTCAAGCACTCTCAAACAGAAAGAGATCACAAGCAGATAGCTAGTCCGGAGCTCATGGTATGCCTATTTTGCACAAATAAAGATCTTTGACTTCTATCAGTTAAGTGAATTTGTATGTTCTCGAAGACAGATAATCACAGTTACAGCTTAACACTGTAAAATAGTGGTTAAGACAATGTCTGCTGAAAACAAATGCAGGTTTCAGGGGAAGCGGTACTTTTTAGCTTTAAGAAAATTCTTATTTTTCCTTCAAGATAGAAGGAAAAAACTCATTTTTAAGATCTCATGTTTACACTTGTAGCACAAAAAGCCTAGCAGAGCATTTCACACGGACTTGAGAGATTTAGATCCTGTTACCACACTAGGTGCTGCTCTCCTAAGTGGAATCTCCTAAGCGCCTCCCCACACCTAGGGATGTTTGCCATATGCATCAGATTTGTTTTAAATATTGATTTTAAAATATTTACCCTTCTCCTTTGCTTGGATTTCAGTCTTGTCAGACCATGATGAAACAAGACTTGGTCACCACTTGGCTGTGACATTTCAGCATGTACAAGAAATTTAATCCAAATTAAGACTTGTTTTTCTTTAAAAAAACCAAACAAACAAACAAACAAGCAAAAAAAAAAAACCCACAAAAAAACCTTACCAGAGTTCCCCTGTAAATTATAACAACATCAAAAGTTCATCTCCCCTTCTGCCTTGCAGATCCCAGTAACTCTGATCACAGTATTAGGTGATGGGGATTGCTATCTCCTGGGGCTGATTTATTTCGTATGTGCCACTGAACACATCATCATTTTCAAACATGAATAGCTGGAGCTTGAGTACAACGCCACATAGTACCAAAGAAGCAGCTTATTTCTTCACAGCACTAAAGCTTACACTTGGTAATAACTAGCTGCATCACCAAGTCTCTGAAGCAATGACCTCATTCGGAAAGGTTCTGCTTTCCATTACCAGACCTGGGGTTCATCCATCCATATCCATGAATTGTAAAAAAAATAAAAATCAGCTGTTTATTCACCTTTTTAAAGGCTGCTGTAGGTGCTGTGTCTTTCTGATAATGCTAACAGCACTTACACATGGAGCTGTAATGTTGCAGATTCCAGCAGCCCACTTGGCAGGCTGTCACAAGATCTTGACTTCAGTATTCAAGAGGTGACAACACCAGTGAGTATTCCCATACACCCACATCAATGTGCACAGCTGGCTTTTTATTAAATGCACTGAGCCTTTAACAGAAACCCTTTGAACTATGCAGAAATAAATGCAAAAGACAAATAGGAAGACAGCTTGCTGTATCGCTCCATCCTTCCTGGATTCTGGAGGAAAACAACCGTTACTTCTCAAAGACTCACCAAAATGGTGTTACTCTTGAGAAGCATGCAACGGTTTAGGATTACATTGCAAGAGTCTCTTCCCTCAGAACCTTGTCACAGACATGAGAAAATACAGTCCTCCTCTACAGGAAAAGTCACCATTTAAAAACAGCTGACAGCAGCCGCAGACAAATAAAAGCAAACACATCTGAAGTCTTCAAATAACCTGTCAACAGAACTTTTGCAAAGTTACAGCCACTATGGAGCTTCAAATGTGCATAGGCAAGGCTTTGCATCACCGGTCTGAGGTAAGAATGCTGAGTCAAAGCTAATGCCTCAAATGATAAAGCTAGAACTTCACAGCTTAATAACCAGATCCAGATGCATCCTACCTGGGAGCTTTCAAGCTGCATATTCACAAAATCTCATGTAAAATAGTTTAAAGTCTTACTATTTGATCCATAATGAAGTTCACTACTGATTTGACCTTAATATAGCAGGCTTCAAAGAAGTTCTAGCTGGCCCTCAGAGACAGTTATATTTGGCTGCTATACCAGCACAAATCCAGTGACTCCAGACACTGTTAACAGAGTACAGAACTTATTCCAGAAAATTTAGGAATCGGTCTCAAGACTGTGACACTTCCAAGATTATTGTTGCTCAGTTACCACCAAGAGACTAGCAATGAGCACACAAAAGATAACAAACAGCGATATGGCTAAACTCACTCAGAAATGGTTTCATAATACATGACCTGTGCTTAAATAGGAACCTTGTTAAAGGAATTAACAAAGAATTTCCAAAGTGTTTTCCAGATGTTTGGAGTAATAAGCAGAAAATCCCTTATGGTCTGTTAGGAAAAAAATATGAAACTATAAATCTCCTTTGTTTCAAAGGAAGCCATCCAAGGAGAGTCTGTATTTAAAAATGGACACAAGCACCAATTTCATCATTCTAAGAAGGAAGAGACTGATGATCTGGTGCACATGAATGTATTTATTAATAAAAATAAAAAAGGTCAACACAAAACAAGCAACAAACCCTAACAAACCCACCAAAAAATACCAAACAGAAAAGCCATCAGAATGTGCAGACATCGGTCAGTCTACTGGGTACTTTCAGTATTTGGAGTACTTTCAAAGGAGAATGAAAGGGAGACCTTTGAAAAACCTGACACTGGATCTCCTACATGAAACATTTCAGCTTTACACTTTGAAGCTTTTGCTGCCCAGTGCCAGACAGTATACGAGAAGGGGAGGGAAAGTAGTCAATAGCAACTGCAGCAGCACCCAGGGACTCTCCCCACCCCAAGCCAGGCATATTACTTCTCCTTTCATCCTCTCATGAATCATCTCTTAGCAATAGCTATAAGAATATGAATTAACCCTACATTTCTCTATCCTGTAGAGACAGAAGATGATGGGTCTTAACTAGGTGGCTGCCTCCTTCCTTTACCTAGCTACCACTTTACTCTGCAAGGATTCCCATTAAAACCTCAGGGGGCTTTTCAGCAATTAACACAGTGGGAATGGTAGTAATCAGCCCACAGCAGGGTCATGCAACAGCCTATGTACCCACAGGGACACAGTGCAATTGCACTCATTAATAGAAAGCTTTGGAAAGGCTTGAAAGCTTTCCAAATCTAAAGCTTTCCAAGTCCCTCATAATGCTGTGATTGTGTGCAGCTTCTGGCTAGGAATCCTTACAAAGCTGCATAACACCTGAGCTGGCCTGTTAAAGCATTGAGGAACAAACATGAAAGACTTTAACCTCCAATGCACGAGCTGCAAACAGTTATCAAGAGACTATCATTGCCTGTAAAAGACCTCGTGCAAACCCAGGTTTCCTATATCCGTTTTCATTTACATCAGCATTAAAGAGGTTAGCTACTGGCATGTATTTTTATCTATAGCCTTCATTTGCAAACATCAGATTCTGAACAATACCTCATCACGTGCTGGCATTTATACTCTTTTATTCCTTAACAGCACCCGAAGCCAAACCCCAGGGGAATCCTTGGAAGCACTTGTGTGTTTCTTTATTTCTAAGCACAAGTGTACCTATACTGCAAATATTTATCTGGAAGTTTTCAATACTAAACCAACAAGAAAGTACCAGTCTCATACCTACCAATTCAACATTCTGAAAAGCAGTAAAAGTACCTTTTAAGTGATTTGAAAGGGAATATAAGGCATAATTGTTGCAGAGGGAGGAAGAAAATGGTTGTATTTCCCAAAGTCAGGCTTATTGATTAGACTTTCAAGTACATTATAAAGCTAAAAGCCGCATTCAACAGCTGCTGACATTTGCTGACTCTGCAGGTCATTACAGCAGTACAACTTATATCTCCACCATAGAAGAGCCCATTTTCAAGGTCACTGGAACTATTTCTGTTGAACTTTAATACTGCATCTGCACGTGCTAAATCCTGGATATTACACTATTGACTTAAAGAAGAATGACTTTTTCAGCTTGACTACATCGTGTTCATTGAAATTTATATGCTCTGCTTCAGTGCCCTTATTGGAGCTATTCAGCAAGAAGAAAGTTCTGGATGTGTTTTGGAAGCATCTATTTGTACAGTCAAGCATATCTCCCCTCACATGCATTCCAGCTGCTTTTCTGTAACCAGGCAAGGAGGTACCAAAGCAGAGCTCTTTTCATGAGAGCTATCTGTCTCACCTTCCCACTGTCCCTAAGGACACTCAGGGGACACTGCACAGATTTCCGCAGGGTAGTGCTGCACTTTGAACAGAAGCAAGTGTACTGCTCTTACCTGAAGAATCCACATTGCTGGCACTACTATGCGTTAGCTTCGCAGAAGACTGGAGCAGGTCCACAGAGAACTATCGCTAGTCCCTAAATAGCCCTGTGCTTTCAGCATTCACAAGACAAGCCCACTGTCTAACCAGATCTTTCCCATAACAGGAACAAGGCAACTCCCTGCCACTAAATCCTATTTAAAATTAAGTGCCTACAGCTGAGGGCAGCTGTAGGCTATGATTACTTTGAGTGGCCTCAGCTGAGACAATACCCATACACTTCGCTCACTATCCAGTGCTCCATTTAAACTCAAACCCAGCAGCCAGGTCTGGTTTAAGTGATGTTGTAGTATGTCTTTCTCTTTCCTAGACTATCTCCACACCATCCAGGGCTCATGATGGCCTCTGTTACAGTTCTGCCCAGCTTGTGTATACACCCCTGACTAATTGGGGGAGGGAGGGGAAAGATAAGGCTTGTATTCTAACCATTAAAACTTGATCTCTTTCATCAGCTTAAGTGACACTATCAATGTCACTGTACTATGTGCATGCTTAGCAACTGTTCAAATCAATACTTTCCCTTTGATGAGCTACATAAAGTGACTTTTTGAGACCTTTTACTTTAATAATTCTGCTTAGACCTTCATAAGAGGGGCTGTCATGGACTTCAGAAATAGAAAACATATGTTCTTCCCTGGAGGAGGTAAGGAAAGATTAAAAACCTTGCTACGAGGAAAACTTTCAACAAAACTACACAGAGGTTTTCCTCTATTATCTGCTCTGTTCCTATGGGCTGGTACAATTTCCCATGGGCAGGTAAAATCAGGAATTTTCCCTTCAGCTCCACAGTGAATGATGGGGCAGAAATGGGCTGTACGCTGACTTTGAAACGTTAAATTGCTCCAGTGATGTGATCTGCACGTCAGCATACAGGGTTCACCTCTTTCCCTGTCCACTAGCACAAGACTTCATCTGCCCTGCACAGACATTTCCCAGGGCTTAAGATGTTTTATATCTCTGGTTGATACATAATACATTGTCACATGGCATCAATTTGTCTATTTTGCCTAAAGTCAAATCGGTTACAAAGATTGCTCTGCTTCAGTAAATTCTCAACACACAAATTTGCTATTTCATTATGTTCCTACTCTCTTTAGAGATAATACAGTCACACTAAATGCTCATTAATGTTAAAATTATGGAAAACAAATAAATCCTCATCCTACATCTCTTTGTTTCTTAAATAGCTTATGCCCTAAACAGTTTGATTTTTATCTCATGTACTTGTCAACTAATAATCTTTGGTTGAGTAGTAAGAAAAACTGAACAATGTTCTGATAAACCTTTTTAAACAGATAGGCTTTCCTTTGGGAGATAAATCACAGAATTGCTTATTTTCTGAAAAGTACCTTTTTGAGAGGGAGGGCAGGATGGAAGGGGTGCAGGAAGAAAATTGTAGCATTAGGAAATAGCTAGTGATCATCCACCTGCCCAGTTTTCCAGGAGAACTGAGACTAAATAGCATCACAGGAGTCACAACTTTGTTTCTTTGCAAACTTCATATGGAGTTTATCAGTTCCTAGCTGAACACATGTACTTGTGCATTTTTGTTACCGACAGATATACAACTTCCATCATAACCCTAGACAGAAACTACAGCAGGTTGATTTGATTTTGGAAGGGAGGTCTATTTGAGGATAACTCTGAATACGTACACTTACATGACATGTCTTGTTCATGCACAAGTGACTCCTTGTCCCCTTCTTCAACTGTACTGCCCAACACCACACTGACTTGGCCATTACCTCCAGCAGGTACATGCTTACGCCTTAAAATCCTCAGTTCAGCAGAGCACAAACGTGGTTTTGACTTTAGAGAATCATAGAATAGTTAGGGTTGAAAAGGACCTTAACATCATCTAGTTCCAACCTCCCAACCTTCTTCCCTTTATACAGAGGAAGTGAAAATTAACCTTACCTTTAGGGTACTTTGGAAAGGAGTGGTCAAGAAAAGCTACTTGCACATTTCCTAGTTGCTTTGAACAGGCTTGGGTTAACAACTGAAAACATTTTATTATATAGAAAAACAAAACCCTCAGTTTTTATGCAGAAAAACATCAGGATATTTTATGAATGCTAACAGACTTGAAATAGTACATTGTCTTCCCAGAATTAATTTCTTGCCTACCAAATGACTGCCTGCATAATGAATTACACACACAATGGGTTTTCCATGAGGTCTAAATCAGTGTATAGCTAACTGTCTTCCCAAACAGCACTTAAACACACGCACACACACAGAGAAAACCTTCAAAAGGCAGTATCAAGCAATTTAATGTCCCAAAGTTTAATTCTAGAGCAAACCAGCTTGAATCTCCTATCACCTAATCAGACAGCAATCTTGCTGCTACTGAAGGACAGGGTGCTAGGGTTAAGCTCTGCTGCCATTTTCTCATGAAAGCTTGGCTAGGATGAAGAGAGAAGGAAGAGGATATGAGGAATAAAGGTCCCATTGGGCTAAATAGAAGCATCTGAGATCG
>JBCJKH010018726.1:12236-23557 GCA_039877255.1 Loriculus beryllinus | reverse complement strand
ATACAGGTACCCACAGTAACCTCACAATAATATTAGCACAACCTAAGTGCTATCAGATGTGCAGTTTTATGGGGGAAAAAAAAAAAAAAATAGAAGACATTTTCCTGTATATTTAATAGGAAACTCACCTACTTTTCAGTTTGCAAGAAATCACACAATTTAAAAGTTTGCTTCTTCATTTTTTCAACTTTTGCAAATCTAGGTTGGGTTTGTTTTTTTCTTTCAATGGAATAAAAGAAATCAACACAGTACACTGAATGGGACAAATAGGAGAAAGAAATAATAAGAAAATAAAGTATTAGTATTTTTTTCTAAATATTCTCTACCATATAAGGGAAGAATTGATTTCATAATATATTGTCCACGCAATCTGTCTGGATTGCAACCAGGTCTTTAATGAAATGAAGATTCATAAGGAGCCAATAGGTAACTTAAGCAATATAAATGGTCATCAAATAAAGAAATTTCAAAACTGACAAAAAGTGACAAGAAGTGATAATTGGACTAGTGACTTCATGGAAAAAAATCTTTACATCATGCATTTTGGTCTGAAGAACAATGGAGATATGCTTTACTGCATTTGTTGTTGTCACATAGATCATGGAATTGCCCTGAGAAACAAAGTTTGACTTTACCTTGTGATTTCCTTTGCATCTCTGATACTTGAATTAACAGTTATTCAAAAGTCATGCCTCATTTCCTTCCATACCTCCATCTTCAGACTGCTGTCAAGTATTATTTATTAAGTCTATTATAGTACCACATTGAGATCCCAATCAAGATTAGGCTCCTACTGTGTTAAACTCTGTACATTATGAAATAAAAGATAATCCTTCTCCCAAATTCTTACATCAACGTAAGTGAAGAATGTTAACCTAACAACTCGTGATAGTATACAAAGAACTTAAGCAATTTGATCAATGGTCAATAGTAGGTCAGCGGCAGAGCTAAGGCCAACGTAACTTTCCAGCTCCCAATCAGCAAAGATTTAACAAGAATATCATCTACAAGAGAACTTTTACCTTATTTACTTGCAAGAAGAAGAAGTTTTACTTCATTCATTTATTTCACTCTTTAACAGTTACGTGAATAGTCCCTTTGGACAGACAATTCTTTGGCTTTCAGAAATAAAGTAGAATGTAACAGAATACTTCTTGACAGAAGGAAGAACAACAAAACTTCTTGGTTACTTAAAAAGTCATTAGTATGAGAGCAAATATCAGTTCTACCTTATCTAATGCTCTTCCCTTTTCAGTGCCCAAGACCCACTGGCTTATTCTCTGTTCTCTCACTGTATTTAGATAGAACAGACGCTGCATGGTCTCACTGACCCAATGGAGCAATAAAGATACTCATATTAAAGGAGGTGTGGTTACTCTGAACAGGAAAAATACATCCCCTTCCAGACTCAGCCTCTGTTTTTTAAGAGATACAGCATTGACTGAGTACCAGATAAATAGCAGAATCTGTTACTGTTGTGACAAGCTATTTTAACAGCTAAAACATATTTTAGGAAGAACTGTATTTGGTGCTTAGTATGTTAATCCGAGCAGTATGTGTCACTGAATTCCTTGACCTTAGTTTCCTTTCCAATAACAAAAATTAGTACAGAAAGATAGCTCTTCACAATAGGGATAGATTTACTGATGATGATCTTCCTTAACTACATGATGAAAAAGATTAATTCCTGAAAGAAAACATGTAGGTTGCCAAACTGGACTGGAAATAGCCACATCAGACACAGCAGCAAGCAGAGCTGGGATGACCACTTAAGGTTGTTTCCAAATGAGAAACAGCAAGGACAAAGAAATTCTTCTACAAAACAATTCCTGTTAAATAATTCTTGGAGTAGCTTTAACTTAGTCAAAAACTTGGATATAAAATCAGATAAATCCTACTGCCTACAACTAGGTTTAGGCATCTGCACTTAACAAGAACCTCAAAACCTTTTACAGATGAATTGTGGCTGAGATATATGCAGTCTGAAGAGCTCTTCAGAGTCTGTTCCAATGAAAATATTGTCTAAGTACATAAGCATTAGAGCTGAACAAATAATTCTCGATGAATAATTTATCTGATTGATTTCCTCTTTTTATTCTCTCCCTCTTCAGAGGCTATGCATGGACAGAACAAAAAGTATATTGAATTTATTCATTATTTGAAATTATTCACAATCTTGTTCAGTGAATAATTCTAGGCCTGCAAATCCTTTGAACTGCGGACTTTGAGTAGCTAATTTGCAGCTCACACCATAAAGTGTGTAATAACTAAGTAGCTGGCCAAGCACAGTTTTTAATTGCAAGAGTCTGACATCTGAATGAGTCCTGTTTGAAATTCAGTTCAGTAAGTGTACAAATGCTCAAGCTAAAAAGTCATTTTTCACAGGCATTTTCCCTAATTCACTGCAAGTGCTCCAAAGATGGGTTTGAAGTATTTGGAGGATACAAGGCTGCCCATTCACACAATTCTGATAGTCCCCTTTTTTTCTATTGAACCTTAACAATAAATAGATGAACTTATTCAGGAGAAGAAACATTCAACTTAGTGTGAAAGTGCATATTAATAAGACTAATAAGAAGGTTCATGTGATAATTCTGCCTCCTGAGAGCTCACATGGACAAAGAAGGGAAAGGAAAAATATCGCCTTGAACAAGTGAAAACACTGAGTTGAGTCTGGCAAGTCTCCACAGAGCCGCAACCACAACCGTTTTCCATGCTTTCTTCCATCTCTGCTTTGTTTATTCCTGTCCATCCTTGACAGAATCATCATATTTAAAAGTTAACTTCTTCTGGGTCTCCGTATCACTCTTTTCCTTGAAAGACTGGCTACAGAGAGCTGATCAAAACAGAGGTCAGACAGACAACCAGAGCAGGATTTCAAGAAAAGCTTTAGCACGCTTTAAAGTGTTTCGGCTAGGGGCTTGCCGAGGTCAGAGGCAGCATTAACTGGAATTTGTCTATCACTTCTTTGGTGTTTCTGGGTGTCCCTAAAGACTTTCTCATATTCTACCTTTGAACTTCAGACTTTTGCATGCTGGTGTATATCTCATTCCACAATTTTGATTGTTAATCTAGCCAAAGAAAGAAGCTAGAGTTTATTTATCACCCATCAATCAGCAAATAAATTATTTACAGATGTGTGCTCATTTATTTGACTCTTTCATTTATTTACTTATGACTACAGCAAATACCACCACCAGACAGTGTCCAGATGGAAAACAATTACCTCACACTGGAACCGTATGCTTCCTAAAAGAACTTGGGAAATTATTTGAATTTAAGACAGTCAAAAACACTCAGAAGTTCAGGCCTGGTTTTGCAGGAAAATCCCCTTTGGACATTGGTGCTATTAAATCTTCCTGACATATCCAATAAAAAAAAAAAAATCAGAAGGAGGCTTAGGACACTGACAGTCCAGACTGAATGGTAATCCCATGTAAGCAGCAACTCAAGAGTAGACTCTGATCTGTGCACTGTGTCAAGTGTGAGAGTAACCAACCCACACTGTTTATCCAAAAACATGTAACATAATGGTCAGTGTATTGCTAGAGGTAGCATGTCAGAATTTACTAGGAGAGGAAGAGCCCTTTGATTACATTGGAAAAGAAATCATTAGAATCGTACTAGCAGATCAAATTTCAGTATAAAACCTTACACTACTTGTAGTTGCTTAATAAAATTTATAACTACTTACAACATTATAACCACTGAGGTAAAATGGGAACACAGTAAGATTGATTTAATATAGACCAACAGAGATGGCAAGGAAGAATGCATCTCTATATTCTTCACTGGCATCTCACACACTTCACAAATGCTGGGAAGTAACAGTTCAGCAGTAGTATCCAGCACCAGGAGTCTGCAGTTTGAGACTTTCTTTGCATCTCCAGACTGCATTGAAACAGAATCCAGCCTATCATCTGGATCATTAGAGTCCAAAACTCTACAGGCTCCACATCATTGCTCAAATGGTAGAAACGATAGCTTTCATCTGCACTCCTCCGAATCCAGATGCACTGTCATTTGCTCCTGCTGTGGCATTGCATTTTGAACTTCATGTTTCACTGGGTTGTGCCTTACAGGCAAAATGGATCCCTTATAATTCTAGAGAAGAACTGAACTCAGTTTCCAGACATCCTTTAAAGATGTTTCCATTCCCAGATATGTGGTCATTTGGAGGGATGTTTTTTCAGGCTTGGCTCTTTCTGTTACTTCTTTCAGGTGACTGTATGGGATAAAATCCTTGCAAGAATTCTCCCAAGGAATGGTATTAGATGATAGCTTAAAACAGAATGCACTGTTTGAGTATTTAAATAAAGAACAGTTCAGAAAACAGATTCTACATATTAAAAAGAGCACAACCCTCTACTAGAAAGAACTGTATGACCATCTTGTTCAAATAAGAGACAAGAAGATGATCAACATCATGCCTTATTAATAATAAAACTGGAAGTAATAACTATGGAACTAATCTATCTTGGAGAGAATAGTATATTCCTGTATTTCCTGTCTTGGAGGGAAGAGCAGATTTTTGTGACAGAAACTCCTTTCCACATCCAAAAAGATGGGTTTCATCAGAAAGCTTATTTCTTGTTGTAAAGAAGCTGAAACATTCTGGAGGTTTGCCAGACATCATGAAAAGCTAGGTTTCCTAGAGATTTCTTCGTATCATGGAGTATGAGCCTCATTAACAAGAGAGGGGAAAAAGACATTAAAGCCCAGAAAATCCTTACTCATTCACACACGTATTTCCAAAAACTATACAAACAATATTTCACTTTTTAAGAGAGTCTAAGGTGTTTTCCAAAATGGGAAGAAGTAGCAAATCAAGTTTGTTAAACCAAAAGTGATTTGGACAGGGCTATCTAACACAAAAGAAAGGCTTAGTTACAGAGAAAGAGGTAAGAAGTCTTTCCATCAGTTTTTCCTGTCCAGGAATCTGGGAACTGGCTTCGCCTTAACTGACCTTCCCTAACAGAATACAGATCAGCATGGGATATTTCTGGATGCTGTTGCTTATGGATTGGGATATGGCTTGTCAACCATAGACTGCAGCTGATACATACATAATATAACAGTTATGAATTCCTTCACTTCCCAAGCACCTTCAGAGAACTTCCAGTATTCAGATAGAAGGTGATCACCATAAATTTAATATCTTACAGATCTCTTTTTGTTGTTCATGGTCAGCTTTTTGCATTTTCAGATTACAAAGGTATAGATGGGATTCACAAAAGAGTAGAGAAGTTAAATATTTTTCCTTCCATTATACTACAAAATTAGTTTACAAACATGAAATTAAATCTCTGATTATTGAGCAAATTAAATATACTTATAGTTTGAAATCACCCTACCAGTGCTACAGTTTTAAATTCCTATTTTCTTTTCTTTTTTGTTTTGTTTCTCTGATATAGAATTACTTTTTCCAAGGCTAAATAAATAGAAGATAGGTCAATCTTTAGGTCACAAGTTCTGTCTTTCCATTGCCAGGTAATATTCACAGCACAGCAGGGCTAAATGATGCTCCACAGTTTGAGGACTTTTAATGGAATCTATGCAGTGATTATTTTAAGGGATGATATTTAAGTGGTATGAAGTGGACATCTAAATCTCTGGATTTTGGAATGAAAACTGTTGCAGGAAGGTATTTTCAATGTCACAAATGAGCATCAGTTAGACACCTCCTTTTTGACTAACCTTATTTGCTTTGCCCAAAAATAAACAATTCAAGTCATCTTGAGTGCCAGAGCATCTTCTTAAAGACTGGATAGCTTTTCACTTTATGATACTACCTTCTGAAGAGGGAAACCCACAAATGGAGACAGTACCCCAGATGTGGCCTCACCAGTACTATGTAGAAAGGAAGACTCACATCCCCCCATCCTCTGGCAACACCCTTCCTAATATATTGCTGGCTGATGTTCAATTTAACGTCCCCCCAGGACCTCTAGGGCCTTCTTCGTAAAGCTGCATTCCAGCTGGTTGGACCTCAGCCTACACCAACGCCTGTAGTTGTTCCTGCCCAGGAGCAGGACTTTGCATTTCCCTTTGTTTCACTCTGTGAGATTCTTGTCAGCCCATTTCTCCAGTTTACTGATGCCCTTATGAATAGTAGCACAGCCATTTGTTGTACCACTCCAACAAGTTTTCTGTCATCCACAAATTTGCTGAAAGTGCACTTTGACCCACCATCCAGATAATTAATGTTGAACACTATCAGCATCAGTATTGACCAGTGCAGTACACCACCGGCCTCCAGCTGGGCATCATGCTGCAGTTGAGCATTCAGTCAACCTCACTTCCTACTTACGTAGCCCATACTTCATCAGCTTGCTATGAGAATAATGTGTAAAGAAGTGGCAAAAGCCTTGCTAAATTCAAGATAAACACTATTGACTGCTCTTCGCTCATCCACCAAACCAGTTATCTCATTGTAGAAGGTTATCAGGTAGTTGAAATATGATTTCTGCTTTATAAGTCAATGCAAATTACTCTCAATCACCTTCTTGTCCTTCATATCGCTGGAAATGGTTTCCATTCAGCAAAGACTTTTTTTTTTTTCTTCTTCTTTTATAATACTGATGAAGTATCTCATATTCACCTCAACGTTTTTTATGGATTAAAAAAAGTAATCTAATATTAATACTGGTACATCACTGAGAACAACAAATAGTAACTAGAAGTTGTGAAAGATTCCTGGTTCAGAACTCAAAGGTAGGACAGAAATGTAGGCTCGGATAACTTACAACTCTCTTAATTAACAGATTTATAATGGAAACGCAAATTCTGACAGAAATAATAAAAGGAAGTGTAGAACCTAATTACAGCTTATCAGAAAAATATTTTAAATGTTGAAATAATTTCCGTTTTGCAAGACTGAGAATGATCATAGTCTCTTCACAGCAAATCCTTTCCAACAATATTCCAAAAGTTTTTTTTGGAATTTTTTTTCGGTTTGTTTTTATGTTTAATAGAGTATTTTTTTGCTAGGTAATTCATTAAAAAAAAAAAAAAGTCAGTAAAATTAGTTTCTCTAATAGACCATTAAAAGGTACGAACCTGAACATGGAACAAACTTTTTCTTAAAAAGCATTCCATTCTGATGAACAATTTTGTGCTGACTTCATTTACACAGTACTTCATAACATTAAACTAGGGTAAGGCCTGGGGTTTTATTTTTTCTAAAGAAGCAATGGAAATCATATCCTTGAAGTGCTGGTTCTGCATTAGGAACCCACTGGTCGTGATCAACAGGAGGAGGCTCCAGCCGACCCTCGATCTCCTCTAGTGTTGTTGCTATGGCAATACTGAGCATCAGATTAGACCAGCTGTAAAGAGAGACATGCTGTGTGCTCCTCGAGTCTCTACTTTGCTCTTTCTTTTGTTGTTTGTTTTATTTAATTAAAATAGCAATACAGATTGTTTGCACTGAACAAGTACAATAATGTGTGAAAGAATAAACTCATTAGACAGCAGAAGCTACTATCAAGGCAAAAATCTAGTGGCAATTAAAAGAAAAAGACATTTTGTACATGTGATAAACCCTCATGTCAAGACAGAGACAAAAAATGAATGAAACCTCTCTGCGGTTACAGTAGCACATTAATATTCATCACCAGTGTTTAGGGTTTTTAAACTTTCCTTTGAACCCATTGTCAGGCACAGGAACACACTATTTGCAGCACTGACCTGAAGTGGTGCATTACCTTCTAAAAGAAGGTTAACATCAGCCTGCAATGGAAATCTCTCAACTAACTTAAAGCATCCTAAAAGTGAGAATTGCAAAAACTTCAGAAACAGAAACTTCATTTCCATTGTGTGTTAGTGTGTTTCACTTTAAAAAATGCAGTTGGTGTCTTGCACTTGTCAACACCTATTCCTTTAAGGCTGCTTATGTTTAACATTAATGTTTGGCAGGCACACAAAATAATTCTAAAAATTCCCTGTGTGCATGTATATACATAAATACAGATACAAACACACTGATATAAAAGGAGCACAATGTTTTAAGAAGTAGCATGTCTCAGAGGTGTATATACTGCATGAATCAAGGAACCCAGAAAATGTTTGCTCCTGTTTGAGTCTTGTGCATCCGGTCTCTGTCCTGTTGGTAACTCAGGGTCCGGCTGGCACACTGGCAGTGTTTTTTAAATTCTGTGCACCCTTTTGATACTTAAGCACTGTAACTGAATAGCTTTTACTTAGCAGGTTTCCTCAATAAAGTACCGATTGAGCTGAAAGAAATTGTTTAATCCATGACTTGGTCTAAGGCCAGGTCAAGTTGGTCTCATTTATCATCTTTGTAAGGTGGGGCTTTTAAATACGGACAGATGATATGGCTCTAAGTGTTGGAACCCATATGGAGAAGGTATGGTTCCATTACTATTAACAAGTTGTTGTTAATACCTCTGTGCCAAAGTAGCAGAACACAGCGCCTGGTCAAACATAAAAGCCTTTGAAGATTCTTATGGGAATTCAGTTAGACTTTCACTGTGTAAATGCACAATTTGTTTCTACTATATAGACCTTGAAATGAGGTAGATCCCAAAGGCTATAGTAAAACATCTGCAAGATCCTGTATGGGTCAAATATTCTACTGATGTGATTTTCTCTTTGAAAATTGGTTTACAGATGGTTAGCAAGGTGTTCACAGTGTTCAGTTTTATTATTTCATTGTTGACATTTGCGTCCACTGCTCTGAAAATAACTTTGTGAATTCAATATGATAATTACTGCCTTAAGGAAACATTATTCAGTTACGTGAGGAAATTAAAGTGAGTAATTTCATTTCTTTTATTACCATTTATTAACTTTTCTCCATATGTAAAGCATCAGAGAATTTTGAGGGGAGTTTCAGAAGAATTACTCTTTACAAAGCCAAATCCTGCTACTTTTATACTTGGGTTTGGCATCGGCCAGATTTATCAGCCAGATTTTTCAGAATAATGCTTTGTCCTGGGGTGTATCACAATCAAATTCTGGCTCTTCATCAATACAGCCAGCCTGGGGAGAGCAGCGCCACTTAAACAGTGATCGTCAGGGGAAGAACAGCTAGTTTAAGAGCGCTTATACTAGAAAACAAGCACTATGGATACGGACATTCTCAACAGACAAGATGATCAGAAAATGGTAGGTTCAAAAGAAATATTATTTTTCTCCATGATGAGAAGGGGAATAGTTTCTTAAGTTGTTGTTGTTTACTGTTGAGAAAACTTTGAAAGACTGAAGGTTTTCATCTTGCAAATTTCCTTGTTTCATTAAAAAAGTCAGAGCAAGTGGGCTACTTTTCTAATCTCTGCTTAATACTAGGAGTTGATTTGAGTTTTATCCTTAAAAGGTCTCAATTTACCTTGTAACAGCAACACTGTACAAATGTAGACATTCAGTCAGATGTGTTCTGTGGCAAACAGCCAAGATAATACAGTGCCAAATATCAGTAAAACTAATAAATCTGAGTAATTAATACAATGATCACAATCACAATCAGCTGTCAGGAAAAAAAAATATAATTCAGTGAATAAAAATAAGTTATTTATTGCTAATTGTTTTAGTTTATGTATCTGGTTTAGATGCACAGAAAATTGGACAATGAGAAAGACTGGCTCTCCCCTTCTCATTTCCCCTGTTTATTAAAAATATACTTGAGAACTACAACCTGAGGAAGGAGAGGAGGGGAGAAAAAATGCATTATGCCTCAAAGGAGAGTGAAATTTGCTGGATACAATTGAAAAAAAAAAAAAAAATTCATTTCCCATGTGGGAATAATACAGCTACAGCCAGCACACCAAGCCTGATTTCAGATCAGCATCATCTGTTGTGTATGAACTACTCATGTAACACAAGGGATTGCAAGGATAACTTCAGTGTCAGCCTGAAGGCTTAGATTTACCCTGCCTTTGTTTGGAAAAGGTGGCACTAAAGTTTTTGGAGGGTTTATTGTAAAGCTTTGTTAAATCAGCATTTGAAAAGTGTAAACAAATAGAAAATTGCCTTCATATCAAATAAAGGTAATTCTTGCCTGACAAGCATCTATCTGCCCTATTCCAAGCAACACAGGAACACTACATAGCAAATGTGGTTTGAGGTAGGAGAAACAGCACCAGTTTTGTTTGCCTGCAACACCTCAGCTGCTATTAGTTGTAAATCATCCCAGTCCATAGATTTTCGGCTGGCCTCAACTTAGGCTCTTCCTACCTCAGTTAGGAGCACACCTGTGGTTACTCACTTCATGATTGATGAAAGGAGATGAACAGCTCTAAATGGCAATTCTAACTGCAGAGGAAAGAAACCTGATTTAATCACCTAGATGAGGCATCTGAACTTCATCAGGATAAATTAAGGGGGCCTGATTAATTTTGTCATGTTTCTGAGGGAAGAAGAGTTCTCTACTGTTTGTAACATGGTGAAATTGTTTTACAGTACCTTTGAGTCCTTCAAACTGTACCAGAAATGGTGCCATGTTTGGGGGAGGAAAATCAGGGCTCCATATGATACCTTGCTCCACTCTTGCTTGAAACTGGGATGGCTACACTTTGACTTAGAACAAACATAAAAACTACCTACTTCAAAAGTGCATGCATGGCAGGACACTTAGTATTTTAATAATAATGGCTCACTGCTGTACTATTTCTAATTCTTTTTTATATTTTTTTTATCATGAAAATGGATTAATGGTCCATTTTACAATTTTTAACACTATTTGTTGCTAGGCTCAGGCATTATGCTCAGCTTTATGTGGGCTCCAGTTTGCTCTTTTCAGTCTGCTGCATATTGAATATTTATCTATGTTTTCCTTCAGTCCACCTCCAGATTTCTGATTCCTGTGATTCATGACTAAGGCTTTAATGACAGTCACCCCAATCTCATTGTTTGCACGATCAAAAGATCGTAATCCATCTGCTATAAATCTTTGCTCTGATGAGAAATAATTTGGCATTGCTTAAACATGACATGAATATGTTATGAAAGTCTGTCTTCGTTTCTAACTTGCAGCTTGAAGCTAAGAGCAGTGGACGAGATCCAAAGTCTACAGAGTGCTTTTTGGTCTTGGTGTTTGAAGCTTACTAAGACTTTCTCAAACTGCATTTTATAAGCCCATTATATATTATTTTATTGTAAAGCTCACATATTTTCTTGTCATTTTTTTCCCCTCCCTGTCCAGTTGAAACTACTACATTCATAGTACGATCAAAGTGCAAATGTTGACATTTACACTGCTGGACATTTAAATAAAATTCTCATATAAGTATCTATTAGGCAAGATTTACTTCATGCCATTTTCAATCAACTACATAGGCAAGCAGTATATATAGAAAAATAAA
>JBCJKH010018726.1:0-12136 GCA_039877255.1 Loriculus beryllinus | reverse complement strand
GAAAGTTTACATCTTGTCTTTTGTCCTGAGTATCTGAGGAAGAATCTTATACAAATATTTCATGTACTCTTTGTTTATTCATTGGGAGAAACTGTGCGTATCTTCCGCAGCTTTACCACAGGTCATCTGAAGGGCAGTATCAGGATTCCTGTGATCCATGTAGGCCTCCCAAGGGGCAAAGAACAAGACCTGTTTGATCCAGCACCTGCTGTGAAACCATCACTTGGATACTTTTCTGTAAATTTTTGCCAGACTGTGAATAGTATAAATATGTAAGAAAGACCAACAGGAAAATCAGCTGGATATTGACAAAAAAGCCATTAGGTGCCACTGATCAATCATTTCAGGCTACTTTTTCTTTCTGTTAGGTCTGCAGCTTCAGCAAGGTCAGCAACTGACATCAGTATTAGCAGACTGAGGCCGCCGAATAGGTTTTAGCTGCACATGTTACCACATTGTGCTTTTGTGATAGTTTACAGGGAATGTGCCCAAAATGCAAAAGATGGCAACTGGTACTTTTATGCAGTGTGTATGACTGGCAGGCAGTTTGGAGACTATTCAATGAGCATTCAGAAAACCCTGTCTGGGTTTAGCAATACAGCTTCTAGGAATCACAAGATTCTAATTCCACAGAAAAACTTCAACAAAATTCTTCTTAATTGCCAGATAAATTCTTGGAGGGTTGTTGTGTTTTGTTTTAAGTTTAGGTCCTCAGGAACTTGACAGAAAGACCTTAGGGAATGCATTTGAGTAACGATTTTCTGAAGCTATTAAACTTAACAATGACTTCAAAGATTTAGCATCTGCTTTTTAAATGTTTGCATGAGGCTGACAGTTGGTATACAGTGTTTCACCCCATTGCAGCTGGCAACTACCAAGATATTAAATGTTACATAAAATACAAACTTTGCCTGAAACCATGGTGCTGATCTGGAAGAAGACTATGAAATATGGCATTTTTGTGTTCATCAGCCCCAGGTGAGGGTTTAAAGTCTGCTTGACTTACTGACAAACATACCTTTATGACCTTAATCATTTGTTTGCACCAGAAAAAGGCAGTGGAGTGAGAGCAAACTGTTTCACTCCCTTCTGGCTCACGTATGAGGAGCTGTTAGCAAAATTCCAGCTCCATGGTGGTGATGTGCGAGTCCAAAACAAACAAGATGTTTTTCAGATGCTAGACTGTGTTTAAAACTCTGACACTTGGCAAAATTTATTTTATTTTATTACTCTAAATTGAACGAGTTTAATTAATATCAGCTCACTGACAAACAAGTATGCTGGTTTAATGGTTGGTTTTCACACTGTGCAACAAATCCTGACACACAAGCCTTTATACGAGTCCAAGACCCAGACAGTAGAGCTAATGTGGTTCCACTCTGCAGCTGGGTGAAGAGTGTAAGAAATAAACCTGTGCAGCCCCCTGCCTGTTGCGGACAAGCTCCTCCACTTCAATTCACAGGCCTAATGCGTGGCCGGGGGCTCTCAATTTCACCAGCCACATGGAAAAATCTAATTTTGAAAGAAACTTACATCATCTATTGCTGTTCCTGTCCTGGGTGTCCATGGGTAGTATGAAAAGTCAGTAATTTACCATTCTTAAAACTCAGATTCTCTCCTATTTGTTCTTTCACCCTCAGCATCAGCTACACCCGGTAATGGAGTAGGCAAAGTAAACCTGTGAGATAGCTTCACTATTTGACTCCTGACTATACAGGCTCTAGTTGAATCAGTAATTTTACCCAACAAAAGCCATACAGTAAGAAAAAAAATGAAATGCTGACCATTTAATGCTGCTGATCACAAACTGTGATGGCACTGCTTTTTCATTGTTTTGATAGCTGATTGCTACCTTCTGCATAAGTAGCCAGTGTTTGTCATCAAGACGTCAAACAATACTTTTATGCATTAGTATAAACTGTAAACAAGGCACAGTCTGGGCACTGTATCTGAAAGTAAGTATGAAAGTTCTTGGGAAAGGAAACAAGTGAATTTTCAAATCTTTAAAACAACTGTTCCAACTTTTCACTGTGCCTCTCCCAGTTTATTTAGTTCAGAGGAAAACAAGGGAAAAGCTTTTAATAACTTGCCTTTCATGTCTCTTAATTTGAAGTAAAAAAGGAAGTATTTCTTAATTTTGGGAAGCCATGTCAAAACTAAGGTTGGGCTACTCCTGCTCTCTCTTCTTTAAGCAGTTTATTGAAACTAAAGAGTGGAAAGAGGAATCCTACTGAAAGTCTGTTTATGCAGAGCTCATGGAGGAAAGTGTTCCAGAACATTAATTTATTTTAAAATACTGCCCCTTAATACTGCCAAGATTAACAAAATCAACTGTCATATGCAAATGAAGTGCCGGTTTACAAGCCAAAGCTGTTATGAATTATGTGCAGGATTTTTTCAAGATTTCAGAAAATTCTGGTAGAAACCTTGTCTGTAATATGCTTATTTGATACAATTCTCCATTATTTAGCTCCTAGTTTTACCAGCACCCTCTTTGGTTATGGATAAACAACTATCTTCACAGACTGGGAAGTGTACAAGAAATACTGAGATAAATAAGATGCATTTTCCCTAGGGATTTAGGGTGATATGAAAAGCTAAGATATGCCTCAGTGACAGGTATGAACATAAATGCAAAGTACAACTATGTGAATCATCAACTCTGCCTGCTGAAGTCAGTTCTCAGCTTCTTCTATGGCATAAAATATTCACTGTATCTTTCCACAGCATCAAAACTTTCATCTGTTTTGGCATCAGGTTTCTTGTACTCCCTGAGTATTAGTGAGCATTAGTGAAAGCTTTCACCAGGGCTCATTTCCTTTGTCAGGGTCATAACCTATTTCTTCTTATTCTTTCACTGACTGAGCTACCCAACGTCATCTGGAAGGTCATAGATAATTTTTTCTTTGTAGTTTCTCAGAGGGAAATTCTGATCTTTTTTGTTTTAAGTCACTTAAGAAATGCAGCTCCTTCACACGTACTTGTTATACAGAGGGCTATACACTTGGCTGGTATAAAGTAATACAAATCTAACTACCTTCCAATTGTTATATACGTTTATAATTTCTAAGAACTTAGGGCTGTAGTTACCTTGTATAATGCTACCATTATTACTACCTGGAATTTTCACTTTTATGACAATATATGTTCTGTAAGAAGCATAAGACTGTAGTATACAGTTTACCATAGCTAGTACAATTCCATTAATTTCCACATAATTCTGACATCTATAACCTACATAATCTCTTTTTGTCTGTACTGAAATGGAAAGGGTTACAAAGGTTTTCATGTTAGTAAATATTTATTTAACATAAGGTTTTCTCTGTTTTTGTAATCACGTGTTTCAAAGTAATGAGCCAGAGTGAAGAACATTTCATCAGGAAATAAGAGTTATGCACAGACTGATCCTTACTTTGAAATTTTACCCTTAAGTGTCCAAAAGTCATTGGAAAGGAAAAAGTGAGTATGTGAAATACAACTGTTGCATCAGGTACAATATAGATGGGCTTCAATTCCTAAGGAAGCTGCAATCTAGGAAAGAGATAAAATTACTCCCTCAGCACCTTAAAGTTCAAGAGTAATTCACAGGCAACAGTAGCAGGTAGAAAAGTTAAAAATTTCTTGGCAATGAAAGGGAAGAGTGAGAAAGAAATGATCTGTAAATATGGAAGCAGGGTATCATTTAGATGATCAGTTTTCGGTAGGGATCCCAGGAAGACCAGAGTCTTTACTCAGGTGAACTCCTGCTCATCACAACGGGATTTTGTCTAATCAGACAGAAGAGCTAACACATAGCTCTGTCAGCACCACACACACAGATGAGCAAGTATGTAAGAGGGATGGAACATACACCTACAAATGATGTCAACCTTGAGACAGACAGACTGAACTAGTAGAGAAAGGCTTTCCCAGTGGAAAAGTTCCCCCATGGCATGGAACATCATTCTTTTCACTCTATTCAACCTTTGCCATGTTCTGGTAAAGACTGTGAAGGCAGAGTACAAGAGACGATAGTCCCAGTTGTTTCAATTGGTCTGAGCTAGGGTTAGTATAAAATGAAGCAATATGACGCCCTGGCAAACGCAGTACTGTACTCTCCATGGATACAGTCTCATATCAAGACATGCATAGGCGCTACACCTAAATGGATAGGCATACAATTAGACAAGCAGACAGCAGATTTGCATTAACTTCTAGATAGTGGACTGGAATTTATTTTATCCAAGTACAACATTCTCTGAAATTATTGTTGAGGTTAGGAAAAAGAAATGGACTGATTTTCATTAGACCCCTGTGAGCTGTGCTGCTTTTCTATTTTCCAAATACTGCTTAAAAAAATTAATTAAAACCCAACAGTTTACAGAGGTTTATACTGATTATACATCCTGCATGGCTTTTTTTCAGGTGATAAGGTACAGGCTCCTTCATCCTGGCAAAACTCCAGAATGGATAATTGCATTGCCTTGCCAAGCTTTAATTGAATGAGGTGTTCTTCTTAACTTTTTATCCTAAATTACTTGCATTGTTGTGCATTGTTAATTACTGACCACACATCTCCAGAGGAGCTAACTTGCAGAGGTACCATATCAACATAGTATAATCCAGAAAAGAACCAAAGCTGAAGCCCTCAAATATGTCTAAAAGATGTTAGCAGAACTGATGTAGTACCCTGTCCTCCAGGCTTCACTTCTCCCCTTTCTTCATGCATTTTAAATAATTATCAGCATAGACTGATGACAAAGCCCTTCCATATTTTTGTGCATGTTCTAAGTGAAGAAAGAACAGACTAGGGTACAATTCCACAGCTTTTCAGTGGTCTGGTGATGTTGTGGTGATTTGGAGGCATTTCTGTAAAGATCCCCAACGGGCTAATTGGAGACCTCTCAAAATATTCTTGCTGGTATTGGAGAGGGTTCTGTTTGTTTGACTGTTTTTACAGAGAAATGTTAGTTTGTTCTAACCAAAACTGTCTGTGAAACAGAAGCACAAATCTTCTGTCCAAAACCATTTTAGGATAGACACCAAATTTTTTTTTTCAATATTTCAAATTAGGAGAAGAAAAGAAACAAAGTCCAAGAATTTGGTATCTTAAAATTTTAGGAAAAGAAAAAAAAAATGAAGAAAGCAGAAATCAAAATAAAACATTTCCAAAATATTTACAGAAACTTGTGTAACCTAAGCATCTCTCCTAGCTTGACTGCTCAACAAAGAAGATTGGAATTTCAGCTTTTATCAACCTAGTATATGTGAAAAAGATAACAATAGGAAAAAATTTGAGAAATCTTAAAAGTTGTATCTTTCCTACACACAAAAATAACATCATTGCATTTTTATATGAACATGTTTATTTCAAGTTTGTGCCCAGGGTTTAAGCTGATATCACCTATTTGTAAATCTATACATACACATTATATCTATATAATTATATAGATATAATTAAATTAATTATATGTATGTAGTAAAGAAGATTTATGAAGATTTATGCTTGTTTAGGAATTTAAATATTTTATACGCGTATTTGTACAAGACAATTTTTCTGTGCCATAAATACTGCTGTTAACTGGTGTGACAGTTTAGTTCAAGTACCCAACCCAGGTAACTTCAGATGGGAGGGAGTCCAACTGCCCCTCCTGAAAGACATATGAAGAGGCAGTAATAAGAAGCAGACAGTCCCCAAGTGAAGCAATAGGAGGACCCTAAAGCTGCTGAGATCCTTAATCTTAAAACTACACAGATTTTGTGTAAAGAAGTTTTATACCTTCTAGTTTTAATACTTTACAGGACCTTCTCTCTTACTCTCTTACTTCTCAACTCCAAGGTTGGGCTTATGTTAAAGAGTACATGGTAAACCAAGAACGAAATTCCAAGTCCTGACCAGTCAGGGTAGGGATCAAGGTTTATCTTTTGTAGTTTGCATGGTTTAAGGAATATTCGTTGAGCAGCGTTCTGTACTTAAGGCATCGTGCCATGACATCACTTTCCCTTCTCTGGTAGCCAGAGAAGACAGTAAATGTCTGCAGCAGAGCTGAAACCAGGGCTGCTAAAGCATAAACAGGCAAAGAAGGAAGAAATTGCTCCTGAACAGCAGTTGCTCTGAGAAAATTATGACCATATGCAAATTCTCCACAAAGTCGTGAAACATGCTTCAGGTTGTTGAAGAGTTCATCTACCTTTTATTCCCCTTGTTCCCTAAGAAAAAGAAATATAATAAATTTCTTGAGCAGAATGATTTTAAATGATTAAGGAATCTCCTTTTAGTATCCCAAACAGTTGCTTTATTGGCAACCGAAGCCCCTTTCTCATTATTCTTCAAAGATCCCTCCATTTCAATTCTACTTGCTCACATTCTGCTTCAAATGATACCCCACTGAGCTGACCACATGCAGGACTGTGTTCCAAGACCTCTTTTTTTTCAATAAAAATTCTCTTTCAGTGTCTCCACACTATGAAACAAATCACATAGCTTCATAAGCCACCAGACAATCCTTTCAGTTTCTCGTGCAGGCGAACTGAGCCTTTTTCATCTGATTAATTCACCAAGCAAGCTGATCTGGGAAGCATAAAAAGCTTCTGAGGCAGGATGAGAATCAGCAGCTCATATTTTATAATGGCATCACTAATGCCCCAAATTAAGTGCTGAGGCTGTTTTGCTTGGCAATATCATTTCATGTTAATTTTGGATGGGACCGAAAATGAAGTTGTAATCTCTCTCTGTCATGCTGCGACTATTTCCTTGACCATCTTAAGTGCTGCATTTTATGAGGATGTAGCTGTTACTGCTGGGTATGGAAACCACTATACAAGTAAAACCTCCTTGAGTTTCTGCCCCAAAGAGTTTACAGACTCACACATTCATTCCTCAGGGAGGGCACCCTTGGGGAGCATGCCTGACTCCAAATAGGGGCTGGCTAAGAGGACACAGAAAGGAATAACTTGCAGGCCTGGATCAAGGCAAGCACTGTATGCAGCAAATTCGACCCCAGCCTCTGAGGGAAAAGGAGCCATCTGAATGAGCTGCAAGCACAGGTCTTGCATGCTACACTGGTAATGTTGCACCAGATCACCTCTCCTGAGGAGTAATTTGCAGCTCTGTTTAGTTTGTTGGAGGAAAAACTTTAAGCAAAGGAAGTTTGATTCTTTAAAAAGCAAAAGTGTCTTTTTTTTCTCACATTGTGCATTGCTTTAGTGGTTCCAGTTGGCTTCTAGCCATTTTTAATGTTTTTCTTTTGTGAAAATTCAAGCTGTGGTTTTTAATGACCGGATACTACTCAACATGAACAACTAGTCCCCCCTTGTCAACATGTCAGTATGCCCTCTAAAATGAGGCACCTAACTCTATACATAAGAATTCTTTTATTTTCACTAATGCACAAAGATCATGAACTAGCTAGTGCTACAATCTTTAGACCATTTACTCAGGTTTGATGAATTTTGTATTGTTTGAGGCCCACAGATAATTGATATTAATATTTATAAAAATATTAAAATTTGAATGTGGAAATATTTTTATTGGTTTTGGTGTTCACAGAAGAGTGGGTTTTTCTCCCTCAGATCCTGTCCCCTTGTCAGTTTCAATTTATCTCAACCAAAATTATCACGTTCCCAGCTATGAACTCCACATTTATTTCATAGACTCATAAAAGGTCACGACCTTTTTTTTAATCTATGCCATTGTTATTTTAAAAGAGACGAAAGGATCAACAAGACCAAATTAAAAGAAGAGAACATAATTATGTGTTCCTTCACTTCAGATCTTTGGATACTGCAGTTCCAATTTAAAATAAACACACGTCGGTGAGCAAGTCAAGCACAGAACTGTACATGGTATCATTTTTATTAAGGCTGGCCACTTCAGAGTTCATTTTACCTTCATTAAAATATTTTAATCTATGTCTTTAAGTATATAAAACTTCAAAGTTTCATTCTACCACTACCATCTCAGAAAGAGAACAACTCTCAGTAAGACCCTTGCCATTTTCTTTGATCTTGTACAGACCTGGGGATTTTAAGCATGGTGTTGACTCTTTAAAGAATTCTAGAACTAATTGCTTAATGTTTTTATTGTGTCCTCTTCTCTAATTTAATATGATGTTTTATGAAGTTATTAGAGTCTGTAGTGCCTGTATTACATTTTTGCTGTTACTGGTGATACATTTCTAGTGAAGTTTCAAGCTAAAGGGAATAATTTATAATGTTCCTTACTTGTTGATAACTTCTTTCTGGTGATCCTCTCTTACTCTGTTTGGGCTATAATTTTTCATCTGCACACGTATAATCTTGCAATGAAAGATGTAGCCTTTTTTTGTCCATTTATATTCAGTGGATATTTTGGGTCTTTGGTTTAATTCAGCGTATATTACTTCATATCTAAACCATAAAAATGTATCTATTGCTTTTCAACTGCCTAAAATGCCAGGGATAAATCTGGATTCTGCTGAAGGCAAGAGCAAGCTATCATCAACCTTAACAGAAAGGTAGTTTCCCTGAAGTGCTTGCCCAAAGCAGCCATTGGTGCAGGATATTTAGACACACCACTTTTCCTGTCCATGCAAAAAATTCCCCTCTCACTCTCAGTCTTGACTGAACCCACTTTATCTTCTTACCAGTATAAGGCAGGCTTCAATGGATATTTCGTTCCAATAGTAGTTTTCACCAGATCCTAGCCACAGTTTACAGTGGGATTATCTCAGTGATTTACACTTCCTTAGAAAATTATGTTTCTTGGAAAGAGATGCCTCTGAAAACAGTCTAGCTCCACTCCGCTAAACTATAGGGACCTGTTTACACATGATGGCTAATTGTAACTGATTAATATCTGAAGAGGTATGACCTGATCTATTCAAGTGTCTCATTCCAAATGAGTTTAATCTAGGGAGACTGGAGAGGAGGGAAAGCCTCATTCAAGCTGCGTTGAATGAAGGAGGACAGAAAGCACAAGGGAAATTTGTGCTCTGCAGGACAGACCGACCTCAGCAGGTGGGTGCATTCAGCACTTTCCTATGAAATGTTTAAAATAAAAGCTTCAAACACACAGCCTGCAATAACCTTCACTCTTGGTGACAAAAATCACAAATACACATGGCAAGAGTGGCAGTTGAGAGAAACTTTTTGCCAGGAGCAGATTAATATAGCACTCTTGTGGTTTGCTGTTATCAGAGTAAATAGAAACAGATGAAGATCCAAGACCAGACCATAAATCTAACAATCAGAAGACACACTCCAGTAAATTGAGGAGAATTATACAATTTCTGCTCTTTCAACTCAGGGCTTCCTCTGTTCTTCAGTCACTTCATCTTTGGCTCTGATCTTAGCCAACTAAAATTAGATCTGGTATTTCAACTACAAGATTTTGCATCGCTCAATGTACCATGACAATTTCTGGATACCTATCACGCACAAAGTTCTAATGGCTGAAACCATATAGCTAATTCAAATATTAAAATCTTTGAGCTTTAGTTGATGTCACAGTACATTTTCTGCCTAGATCTGGGTTTTCTTTGATGGAATGAAAGAAATTAAAACAGAATTGTGTGCTAATCCACCCTTGTTTTCACTTTATGAAGGGCATGTAGGAAGCTGATGATTATGAATAAAGTAGCACGCCAAGTAAATATCACTCATTTGTAGTGACATATGTACTAGTGGATGCATATTTGGGTTTCAAGCCTCATCCAGATGGAAAAACATCTGGAATTAAAAAAATATCAAGCAAACAGTGCAATATCTGAAAGTCTAATTATATTTTTTTGTTGTTTCCTGGGTCTGACAGCTCTGAAAAAAAAATGAAAAACCAGGAATAAAAATCAATATATAAGTATTGGATTATGTATCCAAGGAGTCTGTATGAATAGTTTTTAAAAAGCAAGTTTCAAGATTGCTCATATTACCTTCCCAGACTCTAAACAGCATGTTTATTAATGTAATATTTTTATTCCATTTAAGTTCCTCCCCTGTTTTGGCATGGTTGCCTTGTTCCTACATTGGAAAAATTTTTGAAATATTGAATTCTGAGTGCAAGTGGCTGTTCAAGCTTCTCAAACTTTCTAATGAGCAAAATAGGCATGCTTACCCTTTGCATTTTATCTTCTATATGTGACAGATCATGCGGTACACCAAATGCTCTCGCATGGGGTCCACAAGTTATTTACTTACTATTAAGCATAGTTAACAACATGTCAACAATTCTAATCAGATCTATCTTTAACAAATACCGTAAATATTGAATTACATGATTAATACATCAGTGTTTATTCCCTGGTGTCAGAGAAAGTGGTCATCTAATAAATCAGTCTTTGCACTAGAAGCATTTAATGGTAAATGTCATGCCAAACCAGTATGATTTTTAGGTCTGTACTAACAGGTCTTCATAAATGCCTCACAATATGAAATTAGACATTAGGAAGTTTCCTATGACTTTACATCATCAAAATGAGGGGTTGCGGCTTTTGCAGACTTCAGAATATTTTCTACTGTTTTATTTTCCACGCAGCTAAACCAAAATTATCCAAGAAATAAGGCCTTTCCCAAGTGTGAAAAAAACCTTTTTCTTCTTCACTGATATTTCAGCACTTAATTTTTTTTCCTGAATGTATTGTTAAATACTTCTTGAAAATAGTTACATACTCGTTGTATCGTTCAAAAAATCTAAGCTGAACTGACTATTTGCACAGAAAAACTATAAACCACCTCCACTATATCACAGTTTTGATGTCACCAAAAGAGTGTATTTCTCTGCTGTTACTTAGCTACCATGAATTACTGCTTAAAGAAAAAAAAAGGAAAACATTAAAAGATTTTTACTTAAGACAAGTCATGACAGCATTGAGTTCCTCCAGCATTTAGCACAACATCCTTTATTATTTTAAAAGCTTGAGAGCTATAAAAAAAAATCCCAGTCAAGAATTTAGAACTCCTCAGTTGTTACATAAGAAAATTAAAATATATTCCTAGCAAAAGATTACTCACCATAAAATAGCAAATTCAGAGACAAAAAAAAAAAAAAAAAGACACCTTACACAAGAAAAGCAACTAGCAGCTATACAGCTTTCACAGCTAAAGAAAATGATTTTGCTTGTTGGTCAGCTGTCAATAATACCTGCAAGGTACATATTCTCATAAACGCCAAATTCTGAGTGAATGGGGAGGGGAGCAGGATCCATTTCTAACAAAAGTGTTCTGTTAGAGAGGGTAGGGCAGCACACTTCTCACACTTGAATGAGGATGTTGGCATCAGCATTTGTTATTCTGAATGTTTCAACACTAAAAAAATTCTCGTAAAACAAGCAAGCAACTCACTATCAGCTGTTTTTTTCTGTCAATCTGTTCTACACCTTGAAAATGCTTGGGCATGTGCTTGTTTTTAAGGATTTATATACCTGCACTTGATACATATAAACTCTAGACATAAGGACATTTATGAAGACATAAAATGCACTTACAAATTCTTTGAAAGCGAACTTAACTTCCCAGCTCACATTTTATTCCGGGACATAATTTTTCAGAGCCTTAAAAGAGGTTTCACTTTATTTGGTTTCTTAGCAAACATTGAACTCTCCATTATTTCAGCATTCCAGGTGGAAATAAACACAGATATATTTTCAAATGGTGCCTAATTTTTAGTATCTCAGCAAATGATCTGTCTTCTGAAATCAAGTAGTATTGGTCCTGATTTTCAGTCCTAACAGCAATAATAATGTCAATAGATTTTAAAACTACTTTATGAATAAAAGCCAAACAGGAATATGCCACTAAACTCAGTGCACATTTTAGTATCTGAGAGATATAAATATCACTATTAGTGTATGAGATCAAGTAGCTTATCTGCTTAAACTGTGCCATTTAATCTGCCAGAAAACTAGTGGAAAATTAATTCAACCTCAGATAAATTTAAAATACCTATTTTTTAATAGAAAAATTAAGTTTATGAAGCTATTTAAAAGAAAATAATACTTTTCTAATGCTACTTATTCTAAAAGTACTTTACAATGACAGCTCTCATGTTAGTTATATTTCCTAATTTCTAAATAAAATACAAGATTAAGTGATTCAGTAGAAATATAACCAATTTTCTATCTGCAGCCACATAACGAGTATTTGGTTATAAAACTTTAACAGATCCATTTATGTACTAAATTAT
>JBCJKH010018724.1:0-15465 GCA_039877255.1 Loriculus beryllinus | reverse complement strand
CAAGGCCAGGTTGGACACAGGGGCTTGGAGCAAGCTGCTCCAGTGGAAGGGGTCCCTGCCCGTGGCAGGGGGTTGGAGCTGGATGAGCTTTAAGGTCCCTTCCAACCCGAACCAGGATGGGATTGTATGAAAATGTGGGAACCCAACCTGGGAGATCAGCTTTGACTGCAAGTGCTGCAGTTGCGCAGCCTTGAATTCCCTTTTGGCTTCTCTCTGCCACCAGCGTGTTTGCTGTGTGTGTGTAATACGTTCTTTTATGTTAGGGAAGGAGTGCAGAGGTAGGAGACTCGAGTGGGAGCCTGGTGCTTCCCCCTCTTCCCATGCAAAACGCGGTTGCTCCACCTCGCCTGTGGGAGAGGAGGAAGGTGTGGGAGTGTTGAGCTAAGGGAGAAGGAAATGCTCCCTGCAAACAAAACCAGAGGGGAATGGGAAGCTGAGGGAGGGTTGAACTGGCTGGGAAGGTGTCTGAGCAGGAGACTGCAGAAGGCTTTAGGTCTTGCTGGGCTTCAGGACAATGGAAGGAACCCCACTCAGCGTTTTCCCATGCGTGTTCCCAGCTGGTGTGTATGGTCAGACCTTCATGGGGTCCCTGGGGTTAGCACAGGCTGCAGTGAAACCTCCTCAGAGCCCGGCACTTCACTGGGGAGCCTTTTGGAGCCCCAGCTCAACCCCATGGAGCTTAGATTCGTAAGACACGGCCTCCTTACCAAAACCTGGCTTGCCATCTCTCACGAGGTGCCTGCTGACATTGGCCATCCCATCTCCCTGGGTGCTAATTGCATGTGGTGGGCTCACCCTGCCTGGACGCCAGAGCTGCTCTATCCATCCATCCTCAGCTGGACAGGGGAGGGAAAACACAACGACAGGCTCATGGGTTGAGATAAGGACAAGGAGATCACTCACAATTACCATCATGGGCAAACCAGACTCGACGGGGGGAGAGATTAATTTAATTTATTAGCACTCAAATCAGAGCAGGGTAATGAGAAATAAACCCAAATCTTCAAACCAGCCCTCCCGTCTTCCCAGGCTTTACTCCTGAATTCCCTGCCTCCTTCCCCCAGCAGCACAGGGGGATGAGGAACAGGGGTTTGTGCTCAGTTCATCCCGCATTGTCTCTGCTGCTCCTTGCTCCTCAGGGGAGGACTCCTCACACTCTTCCCTGCTCCAGCATGAGTCCTTCCCACAGCAGACCCTGCATGCACTTCTCCAGCGTGAGCCCTTCCCACAGGCTGCAGCTCTTCAAGAACTGCTCCAGCGTGGGTCCCTTCCATAGGTGCAGCCTTCGGGAACGGACTGCTCCACCATGGGCTTCCCATGGGGTCAAAGCCTCCTTTAGCATCCCCCTGCTGACCCCGTGTTGCAGGTAGATACCTGCTCCACCACGGATCTCCATGGGCTGCAGGGGCACAGCCTGCCTCACTGCAGGCTGCAGGGGAATCTCTGCTCCAGCGCCTGGAGCACCTCCTCCTCTCCTTCTCCCCTGACCTTGGTGCCTGCAGGATTGTTTCTCTCCCATGTTCTCACTCCTCTCTCCACCTGAAATTGCTGTTGTGCAGCAACTTTTCCCCTCCTTAAATACCTCATCCCAGAGGTGCTGCCAGCATCGCTGATGGGCTCCGCATTGGCAGAGCCACCTCGGAGCTGGCTGGCATTGGCTCTATCAGACACAAGAGAATCTTCTAGCAGCATCTCACCCCTGTACCCCCCCCCATTACCAAAACCTCACCACACAAACCCATTGCAGGCAGCTCAAGGCGCTTCAGTGGCTACCCCTGAGCCGAGCGCTCCGAAATCCAGTAATTGGGCTGGAACAATTATTTTTGGCTTTTGCAGAGGGAAAGGCTATAAATAATCACCCCGCGCGCTTGTGCGGAGACTTTGCAGCCTCCGTGGGGGGGTTGCATTGGGTTTTTCTTTCATTTTCCCTGCCGTCCGGCTCCTTTTTGCTTGGCATCTTGGAGCAGGAAGCTTTATCTGTGAGCTGGTTAAAGGCACCCCTCCAATTGGCCCCAGCAATTGGGCTAACTTTGTGCAGGAGCCGTTATGCTGTCTGAGAAGCTGCCCTAGGGACATGCAAGGCTGCAGCCTGGCCCTGGGGCTGCTGTGGTGGGGATGAGGAGGAGGAGGAGGAGGAGGAGGAGGAGGAGGAGGAGGAGGAGGAGGAGGAGGAGGAAGGCTGCCTAGGTTCAAGGGAGGAAAGCAAAGCTGGAAACAAAGGGTGCCGGTCTCGGTGGAATATGACCAAGGACTTGCTGGGAAGAGGTGTGGAAGAGGCAGCGGTGGTGGGCATGCTTCTGTGCTTCCAGGGCTCCCATGGCAGCTGCTTGCACAGCTTTCAGGCTAAGGGCTTCGGGTCTTAATTTAGCCAGGTTTCAGGCAGAGACCGGTCCAGAGGTGAAAGCCACTGCATCCCAGCACGCATCCCTCAAGCTCACCCATTCAGCACCCTTGGGAGCCACAGCAGCCTTAGCAGAAGCAAGCAGCATCCAGTGCACCTTCTTTTATAAGCCCTTGATCGCATCTTAAATAAATTTGCATCTAAATTGATGGGCTGGGTTTAGTGTCTTCTGGCTATATAGCTCTTGAAGGCCCAAGCTTGCCTCCCAGGGCATTGCCCCCGCTGTTGTAGGGCACTGGGATGGTGGCAAAGAGTGGTCCCAGAGTGTAGGTGGGAGAGGCATGGGGCGACTGCTCACAGGGAAGGAGAAACTTGGTTTTTTCCTCTTAATTTTTAACATATTATTGACAGGATTGGGACTTCCTGACAGTCTGGTGCATAGGGATGGCTGGCGCTGGAGGACAGCGAGCCAAGCTGCCCTTTGGGAACGCTGCTCTTTGATGAGCTGCTTGTGCCCCAGGGACCATGCAATGCTCTGGGTCTGCAGGAGTGCATCCCACATCTCTCTCCTTGCTCAGCAGCAACTAAAACACATCCCCATTGTATGTGTGGGCTGCCAAAGACAAGGGCCATAGGGCTCTGATGTCCTGGAGCGTGCCACTTTGGCTGGTGTACCCTTGGTACCCAGGTTTGGGGCTCATTGTTGTGGTTGGAGCTGCTGCTGGCATGACGAGCTGTAAGAACAAGGATACTGAGAGAGACTGCCTTGAGTAGAGCATCTCTTGAGCAGTCTCGCTGTGGCAGCTTTCCTTCATCATCCATTATTTATTTGATCCTCTGCAAAACAAACTCGCTCCCCGGCACTGATTCTGATGACGGTGCTCATTTTACAAAAGAGGTAAAAGGAACTAGTTTTGTTCCCAGTCTGAAAGACTTCAACACAAAGGTGCGTTTCCCTGCTACCTCCTGCAGCTGTTTCAGCATCAGTGAAATGAAGCTGCAGGGGTTTAGGGTGGTGGTGGAAATTTAGGAGTCTCAAATACTGAACTGTTGAGTGATGCCCTTCCTTGTTGATCCCCATCTTCCCGTGACCCACAGGGCTTGTTTGCTGTGGCTGGACCAAGATGCTCCACTTGCCTTATAGCTCACAGCTGAAGGTTTCTCGAGGGGATAGCCGTTTGTGCAAGGAAAAGGGATGCTATTGGGTGCATTTCCTCCCCGTGCATGCTGTTGGAGGACACTTCTGCTTTATGGGTGTGTGAACAACTGCATGCTTGGGGTTTTGGGGGCTGTGGGGTGGTTTCCACAGGGTTACTGAGGGTGTTCTCCCTGGTGGCTGAGCCAGCTCTGCTTTGCTTTGCCCCACGTAGACTGGATCCAGAGTGATGGGCTGAACACCAGGCTGGGAAGTTTGGAGGGAAGGAGGGAGGAGACGGCGCGTCGGAGCCGCGTTGTCAGGATGGAAATAACTGTCAGCCCCATTCAATCTGTCGCCTTGTTCCCGGGGGACAATTGCAAAACAGGATTACTGGTACTTAAAAATTCATAGAAAACGTTTCTTATCACAACGTCATAATTGTTATGACTCAGAAGAGTAGAATTGCCATTTTCCTGTGCCTCTTCCCCCCCCCCCCTCCCCTCACTTTTGTTGCATACTGAGTCCCTAGCTGCAGCTGCGGGATTGTCAGGGAAAAAAAAAAACCCAACCAACCCAACCCAACCCAAACCAGGGCGATGCTTTATTTTATGCTAACTGCTGCATTTGACTTGAAAATGATGTCCCACTGGGTCTCGTGGTCAGCGTATTACAGCGTGATGGATGGCTGTCAGAGCGGCGGTGGCTGGCAGATTGCGATGGGTGGAGGAGAACAGATGCCCGGTGACTTCAGGGGCTTTAGTGGAGCTCGGGACTGAAGACTGGAAAACAAAAGCAGATGGGAGAGCTCTGCTTGGGATAACTATTCTTCTCCGGCCACGTGTCGGGGAGGGAAGCTCGTCAGGCAGCCGTGTCCCTTATGTGCTGCTCCTCAGCAGTGAGCTGGGCTGCGTGGTGAAGCCATGGGTGAGCTCCACTTGACCCGAGGCCTGAGCCTACGTGCAGCCCATCACTGCAGGTCTCTGAAGGGCAACCTTTGAAAGAACAGCTTCCCTTTATGGCGTTCGCGCTTCATTTGACAGTTCCTGTTAACCCTTGGCCCTACTGATGGATCCCAGGCAAGACCCGGGCAGGCTCCAGTGTTGCCCTTCTGGAGGGCAGTGTGTTCTGTGCTCTGCATCGTGTTTGTCTTTGGAGTTGTGTGGGACCATGTGGGTTCGAGCCAAGGAGATGGAAGGATGAGAGTGAGCCTTTCCCTCAAGAGCCTGCTTTGATTGAAGCCCTTTGCAGGCACCATTTGCTCCCTGTCCCATCTCTCCTGAAAACTTTGCTACACTTTCTACCCCTGCAAAGGGCTTAGGAAGGATCCTGCCTTACCCAGTTTGTCCACTCACATCCATATTTCCTCATCTTTCATTCCTTCGCTCTCCTTCAAACCCCCTCTGGTCCACCCAAACCTGAGCAAGGTAGCTGCTGTCTTCCCAGCTGATGGTTCCTGGGCATTGCAGGGTTAATGGTGAAATTACATTTCACTGCTGTTTTTAAATTAATTGAATCATCAGTGTGGGTAACGGGAAGCAGTGGTATCATAATGTATTTGATATGGGTCTTTAAGTCAGCGTTTGCTGCGAAATCTAAAGCTCTAGATCTTGGTGGAAGCAATGGCTAACTGATATATTGCAGTTATGGCCACAGTACAAAGGCTGCTGCTACGTCTTAAAATGTTCAGGTCATAAAGTTGAGTTGGTTTATGATATGGCCATTTTCCCTATGTGCTTCCCACGGTGCTCCTAGATCATGCTTGGAAAAGCCCTGCAGTTGGCAGGAGCCAGTGGTGCTCCTGGCTTGTCCCTCTGGGGAGGCACCAAACACGTATGAAGATGGCCTTTCAGGTGGCAGAGGAGCTTTGGGGTTTTGCTCCTGCCACTTCCTGAGGTTATTTCTGCTGGAAGAAGCAGCCACAGGGGAAAACATCCCTTTTCCTCAAAGAAAACAGCAGAAACACTGATTTGCAGCATTGTCTGTGCTTTCCATACTCTGTGGCCCTGAGATGGCTGCAGGACTTGCATTGGAGAGGAGAAGCTACCCAGGCCAAGGGCCAGCATCCCCATATGACGTTCCCACCGTGCTGGGACAGAGCTCCTATGCAGGTGATCAAATGGGCTCCTCTTCTCTTGTCCTTCATCTGGTCCAGCATGGTGGGACCGCATCACAGCATGGTGCCTTGTGATGGACAGCAGCACACTGATGGGTTCCCCCTTCTCCAGCACTAACAGAGGGTTGGTGTTAACCAAAAGGTAAACTTTCAGTGCATTGTGGAGCTGCCTGCAGGTTTCCACCCATGCATGGTTCCTGCATCCTTCCCCAGCAGCCTGGGACTCCCTCTTGTCAGCTCCTTGCTCCGGAGATCACAGTTGTGGCGATGACCCCGAGTGCACCAGGGCAGCATACGGCCGTGTTGTCAGCATTGCCTTTGATGGCCAAAATCTCAAGGCTGCTTAACCAAGTGAGGCCTTTTAGGAGCTGCTTTGACATGGATATTGATCTTCACCTCTAACTCTGCTTTGCCTGCTTGATGTCACCCAGGCTGGTGTTGTCAAGCAGGAGCACGCTGCAGGACCATGGCTGGCTTTGGGAGCAGGGTTTTGGGGGGACACCAGAAAACCTCGGTGCCGAAGAGCTTGTTCTAATGCATTAGTTTAGATACTGTGTTAAGACTTGCTTATTATTTCTGCTAGTTATGTCTCTAATGAGGTGAGACGTGCCATATGTTGTCCATGGGGAGGGAGCTCTGCAGGTGGGACAGGGACTGGCACGGTGGGTAGATGCTACATGGAAGAGCTTCAGACTGCGCCTCCATCTCCATGAGCCAAAGTGCCAGTTTATGCTTCCATGCCACAGGCATTGGTGCCCATGTCAAGCCATGGAGCTACCTCCCAGCAGCACCTTCTTGCTTCCACACTCCTCCAATTCCCAGCTGTTTTTTCCTACAGTTCTTCCTTTCCTTCTCTTGCCCCAACAGGTTTTTGCTCCCAAAGGGAATGATTTTGGGATCAGGGCCATGCAGCTCCTGTGTCTCCTCACGGGAGAAGCATCTCCAACCCCAATCTGAGCAGCCCAGGCAGGAGTTTGAAGCTACACTGTATCCCAGTGAAGAAATATTTATTGGCGAGTCCTGAACTTCATTTGAGCAGGGCTCTGCTGTTTAAACAATTGCTGGAGCCATAAGCCAGAAGCCCTTAATTATGGCTAATTATTTTCTGCGGTGAATCTATATGCAAGCTCATCAGCATGAGGTCTCCTCTGAAAGGCACCAGTTGCGTGTTCAGGCATCATCCAGCCTGAATGTCCCTAATAAAATCAGAGGCAGAAGTGTTGCTGCCAGCCCGGCTGCCTGATCAGGCAGGAGCCTGCCTGCTTGACTCCAGTGTCTTTAGAATCAGGGGGTCAGGAGCATGGAGACACCGTGGGCAGGCGGCTGGGGACCTGAGGACAAGCAAGAGCAAGACAGGAGCTGTTTGGGACTTGGACTTTAAACCCTGCGGCGTTTGGGGTTTGTTTAAAAAGCAGCTAGGTAAATATTTGTGAAGCGGTTGGGATCCGGCTGTGGGGTCAGGCAGCGCGGTGCGGCCGTGCAGGCAGCTCTCCTGCCTCCCCTGCTCCCCATCCTTCCCATGGTGAGTGGCACATCCATCCTCAGCCCTGTCCGGGAGATGGTAGGGGCAGTGCAGGGTGTTTGGCGTCATCGCATAGGGCTCTTTACCCTGGGGTTTGGGGTCAAAACGGGTACAAAGAAGTAGGTGCCTTGGGAGCTACCAGTGTGATGCTTCGGTGGGATGTATTTAGGGCAGTTCTCCTGGTGAGGCTGCACTGTGCATCTCAGGGATGTCTCCTCCATACATCCCAGGGCACTTTTTGGGGGTTGGTGATGGCTTCGTGTGCTGAATCTTCTGCGTGTGCATCCCTGCAGGAGTGCAGCTGTTTTGGGGTCCCGCTGGGGATGTGTAGAACCTCATAGAATCATAGAATAGTCAGGGTTGGAAAGGACCTTAAGATCATCCAGTTCCAACCCCCTGCCATAGGCAAGGACACCTCACACTAAAGCACTAAAGCAGCACTGTGGCTTGTTGACACCAAAGCTTGGGATGATGGCACGACAAGGATGGCAGGATGGGAGCATGGCAGCGCAAGGAAGGCACAGCACAGCGCGGAGGGATGGGTCCAGGCTGCCTGTACACAGCATCTGTCAGCGCTGCTGCCTTCGCCCGCCCGGCCCCAGCCTCTTCCTCGTGGCACAGATGGTTTTAACACTTTCCTGGGCCTTTTCTCTTCTATAATTAACTCTTGTTTGCAAGTGGGAAGACACTTTTTTCCTCTTGGCAGAGCCATCACACTCTCCTCAGCGGTGTGCTTTTTTAAAGCCATCGCGGATCTATCCCCCAACCGCAGTCTGTTGTTTTTACTAGGCTCTTTTATGGCTCTGGGCTGCCCCCCCTTCTCCTTTCCCCCCTTGCTCTTGCCCGGAGGTAAAATCCACAGGGATTGCAGGCGGAGGAGGCCCCAGCTCCGGGAGGGGAGTTAACGAATCCGGCCAAGACCATACAAAAGCCAAAGCCGGTGCCCGGGGAGGGGGGAAGATGGAAGGGGGCCCTTCCCTGCACCAGGAGCCTTTGAAAACAGCCCCCTCCCAGCTTTGTGTGGCTTAGCAGGGTGCTGCCTACACAAAGGCCCCTAGTCCCTAATGTTGCTTCCATGCCATGGTCGAGAAGAGTTTTCCCAGGAGAAGCTGGGTCTGCCTGTGGCTCCCTGCGGGTTTTGGGGGTGTTTTGCTCCCAGGGAGCAGCAGGCATCAGAGCTGGGAGGCTGTGGGATGCTCAGCTTTGGGGATTGGGGAGGGTTTGCTGTGGGGATGGGTCCCCATGGGCATGTCCCCATGGAGAGGAGGGTGCTGTCAGGTCCATGCCACTGGTACAGACCCACCAGTGATGTGCCTGGGCTTGCATCGGGGTCTTGCGAGAGGGGGATGGAGGAGCCACGTATGTATGTCAGATGTGGGATGTAAAAGGAGATAAAGCTCACCAGGAAGTTTCCATCAGCATGGACCCCTGTGCCCATCCCTTCCCTCTGCTCGTCATCCCCATGCATCCCTCCCGTTGTGCTCACCCGCTCTATCACCAGTGCTGCCAGTCCAAACAAGACCTTGCAGCGATGCTCAGTGCTCTCACATCATTCCCTTCCCCCTCTGCTCTCTGAAAGCCTGGGGCTAATTCTCCTTTTTCCCTCCTTGCTCTCAAGACTTGGAAGTTTCCCTGCCTCCAATGCTAGTTTATTGCAGGGTCAGGGGGAGGGGGGTTGCCTGCTGGTTTTATAGGGTCCCTCCAGGGCCGGCTTCAAAAAGCTCCCAGTTCATAAATGGGGGGTTTTGTATTAACCACTCGATTTTGACAGGGAGAGGTGCTCTTAGGAGTGAAATAGTTCACGTGTTGAACTCAGCTTTAAGGGTAACACAGCTCGGAGTTTCATCCAGCCGAACCGCAGTGTGAGTGTGCAGCAAAGAAAGAGTGGCTGAATTAATCAAACCCCATGTTTTCCATCCGAAATCCACCCCTGACGTGCGCTTTGTCAGTTACACAACCCCAGAGGGACTTTTCCACAGGGAAGCCCCACAGCTCAGCTCTGGCCCGACTGATGAAGCAATGTGGAGAGCTGCCATTAAGGTAAATAGAACGTGGGGCCGCTTTGGTGTTTCCTATCCCAGATAGGGGTAGATGAGGAATAGCAGGGCTGGAGGCGAGGTGATGCGGTGAATTCCCTCCCGTCCCACGGATCCACACCTCTTCTCCTCCACAGCATGCTGAAATGGTTAAAATGCTCTGGAAATGAAACTCTTCCCATTCACCCTCCTCCTCCCAAAACATTCCAGCCTACCAGGGAGGATCTGCTCCCCCTCCAAGCTAGCTTAGCCCCTGCCTTTTTTTTGTCTGTGGAGCAAGCCACCGGTTCTTGGGAATAGCACTGAATTACAGGCTGGCTTACGTCAGATTTACTCCTCCTGTCCTTTGCTCTAGCTGCTCTATTAATTTCCAAATGCCTCGAGCAATTACCAGAGCTGGGAAACAGTATTTTTGGGGGGCAGCACCCACAAATAACTGCAATAAACCCTGATGCTGAAAAAAGGAGGAAGGAGCAGACATGGGGGCTGCGCTTACCTGGGTTTAAATGGGAATTGTCATGAGAAACAGTGTGCGTGCAGCAATTGGGAGCATCTCCTGGGGGGCTTAGGAGGGACTTGTGCTCTTTTCCTACCCATACAACACTTTTGAGGTCCAAAGTGCTGCTCCCAAAGGGATGCAGGGCGCAAAGGAGTGGCGACGGGTGCTTCCCGGGGGCAGGTTTGGGATATGAGGGCTCCATATGGCTGGAAGGGATTAGCCTGGAGGATTATACGAGCGGAGAGGAGGGGAAAGTTGCTGCAATCTCCACCTCCCCAAAACCCCTCATCTGTGACCCCTGGCAGATGCACAGGGATGGTGTCTGGGGACAGCCAGCACCGCTTTAGTGCCCCTGGAGCTGTGTCCTGGTCTCCGTGCTGCCGGGTCAGGGCGATGGTGAGATCCTGTGCCGGCTGGTGATGAGGAAAGCTGGGATTTTCCTCCTGCCACCGCCTCGCACCCACGTGTTGCATCCTCCATGGGCTTGACGCGTGTCCAACCTGAGCTGTTTGCTCAAGCCTTAAGCTTGCCTGGAGAGAGCGTCAGCGTGCTCGGTGCCGTGCCACGCTCCGCGGTCAAACCTGCTCCCCAGGGATGTGGCACTCAGGATGTTGCACACGTCATGACCTTATCCGTGGTCGTCCAGGGCTCAGGGAGGGCTGGCGCTGCTGCTGCGGGATGCAGGGGTGCAGGATGCTCTGCAGCTTCACACCTAGGCAGCAAAACGCTATGGATGCAGGATGCAGCTCCATCGCCCCACAGCACAGCACTGCATGGATGCTGGGGTGCAGAATGCTTTGAAGCTCTTTTCTTAGGCAGCATTTCCATGTACATGCATGGAGGGCAGAATATTTTTACCAGTTTTAAAACATCAGCTTGGAAATTGCAGGAATGATGCTGAGGCACGATGGCTTTTCTCCGTGCACACCACTGAGGCATCACTGTGTTGCTTGGGAATGGGATTTGCCAGACTTTAGTCATGGCACACCAGTGTTGCTGTCCCAGCAAAGGCTCATCAAAGGCTGGGTTAGCTCTTGGAGCACAACCGCAGCCTCACAAAGGACTTCCAAGCCCATATTTGCTTCCTGGGAAGCATCAAGGGTGCAGAAACTTGGTGGGCTTATCATGGCAATGCTCCCAGGATGGTGGGTGCTGTAGGCTGGGTGGTATAGGATGTGTCCTATGGGAAGGGTGCTGTCTGGGGGATGGGGAAGACAAAAGCCATCATTGCTACTGAATATGGCAGTCCTTAAAATAGCAGTTCCGTCCATCCAGGTTAATTTAGGGCTCTGATAGCGTGGCCTGGGTCTGGCCACAGCGGTGCCGGCTGCTCCTGAGCAAAGTCCACTGCCTTCCTCCCCATCTGCCTCCCCATGGTTTGTACGAGGTGCTGGACTTTGTACCCACGCAGCAAGTCACAGCCCTTGTTTAAGTCAGCTGCCACCTCCGCCTCAATTTAAGGCATTTCCATCCCTCCACCGGCATATTTAATAGAGGATACCGTGTCGAGAAGATGCTACGAAGCACCTCTCAAACATCAGCACAGCCACTTGGTTAAAAACAGCGATTTTTTGTTGCTGTTGTTAACCTGCTGCTTTGTTAGAGACAGGGATTTGATTATTTATTTGGTTTTTAAAGGCTCAGTGTGGGAAAACTTCACAGATCAGCAAGCAAATCCATCAGGGGCCGCTGCGAGCGGGGACGGATGCTCGGCTGGCTCTTCAAAACCCGTCTGAACGCCTGCAGAAGGTTACAGCAGTGCTTCAGACAGGCTTTGTGTTATTACACGAAGATGGTGGCCATCAGCATCTTGTCAGGGACAGGCAGATGGCGTTCACCTGCTCCGGACCAACTTCTTTTGCCTTTTGCCTTTGGTGTCGGGGAATAATACTGGGGCAGCTGCTAGCAGTAAAATAGGCTTAAGCAAATGGGATATTTTGGCATTCAAGTGCATGACAAGAATGGGAGTATTTGCATTAATTCCCTCCTCTCTTTTCCCTGCGGCAGGAGAGGATGGAGAAAACCGGGATGTTTTCCCGTGGGGTAGAGCTGGGTCCTGGTCTTCTCCGGCTGGACCGGGGGTGGGAAGTGCCGGGTGTGTGTGCTCCATCCCAGAGCATCCCGCTGCCCAAACAATGGAAATGGATGTTTTTCCGGGGAGGTCACAGTGTTTCCCGCTGTATTGCAAAGGCGTTTAGAGGGGAGGATCTCTCCCCTTTCCCTGGATCTGGATGAGGGTTCTGGGCATCCCTGGCTGTCGTCACTCGCAGTTTATGTTGTATTCTTTTTGCTATCAAGCAACAACCGATGAGACGAGGGAGCTGAAACACGAGGTGGCAAAAAGAAATGGAACCCCTTAATATTTCCAATCTGTGCCCATCTTCAGTGTGGAAATCACTGCTGGGCACTGAATGCCTTTGGGGTGTTTTGTGATGTGCTGGCCAGCGGATGGGCTGGGCAGTATCCTCGTTAGTTGTTCGTAAATCCTTTGGACACATTAAAACTATGGCTTTCCAAATGCACATGGTGCAGTAGCACAGCGTTTGTCCAAAGCTGTGGATTATATACTTTTTTCTCTTAAATTCGATTACCCATTTAAATCTGGTTTTTCTTCCCATCCGAAATTCGCTTGGCAGTTTCAACCTGGAAGAAGGCAGAAGGCAGGGGAGCGGTGATGTGCACAGGCACTGGGAAGCAGAAATCCGGCTGCCTTGCTCCTCATCACCAAATTATTCCTTTAGTTTTTTGAGAGGGAAGCAGTGTTTTTCCTTAATCTGAGCTTTTCACAGACCGGTAAAGGAGAGGATTTGATTTCAGCTGTGATGGTTAAGGCGAGGATGAAGGGTGAGCCAATGCACGTGCCGATGAGCATCCCACCATGCAACCCTACTTAATTATACCTCAGCAGCAGCAGCACGAAGCGAGGGCTATCGTGGGGAGTAAATTCCCATCTGCTTTAACTATCACAACTTTTGTAGGAGAAAACTCCAGCAAATTACCTCTCCTGGCAGATTTCCTTGCTGGGGCTATTTCCTTTTTGTTTTAGGAAATAGTAATAGTTTAAAAACCTCTGAAGTTCATTTGTAAGCTAATTTTGTGAGTACATCAGGAGCAAATCCAGGGGGAAGCACCAAGTGTGCAGGGCAGGAGAAAACGCAGGTCGTTGGTGTGAGGAGGTGCACTGCGACGGTGGCCCTCGGTCGGACAGAGCATCCTGCACTGTTAGATGAGCAGTAGATTAATAGTCCTAAGCAATTGCATTATCCAATGAAAATTTTATCTAATTATTTTATATAACTTTTTTGGCAGGTGGGCCCTGAAATGGGTGGTATTGATTGCTGGAAAAGAGCCTGGCCTGTCTGTTGCAGGACTTATTAGAGGAGACTTGATAGTAATTAATACCTGTGTATTTACAGCATTCTCCAGGCTGCTAATTGCACGAGATCCATTTGAGCTGCTAGGAAGTGAGGAGGGTTTGTACACTGGTCTCAAGGTGTAGGCTGCACATGGGTCTTGTGCTGGGAAATGTGCCAGCACTAGGAGAGGCGGGACCTTTGGCTTCACCATCGCTCCAAGCTGGGGATGGAGGAGACTCAGGGATGCCCATCACAAAGCATCCCTAAATACCAGCGATGGGGTGCATCTGTGTACCCAAAGCACTGGAGCTCCCCTGCAAAGCCCTTCCTAAGTGAGGGGAAGCATTGCCACCAAGCCTGGCTTGACTTCCCAAAAGTTTCCCTTTGTAAACCCTCTCCATCCACACGCGTGTGCAAAACCGAGCCTAATTGCATTTAGTCTGGTTTACACCTCCCATGCTTTATCCCCCCCCCCCCCCCTCCTTCTTTTCTCCCCCCTTTAATTCGGTTGCTGTGAAATGTTTGCAGCTCTGCCAAGTTATTTCCTTGGGATATATTTAGAGAACGCCAGCTCAGCAGAGCGCTGGGTGTTTGTGGAAGGATGTTTGTAAATGTTAGCAGGAACGCTGGCGGGCTGGCGGAGCAGATGTCCGCGAGATGCTACCAAGAGCCTTATTTACAAACTTGTAAATGACTGAAGGGGGTTTCCTTCCCGGGGATAAGGGGGACGCCGACTTAAGAGATTAAAATCCTATTGTTCCGTGGAGGACGGAGCTGCTGTCTCAGATTATCCTTTACAAGGAGGGGAAAAAAGCCCCGTATTAGCTTGAAACGCCATTCAACTGTTGTGCCTTTCTGGTTTTGAGCTCAGGGAAGATGCAGGGCTGGGGCTTGTTTCTTTCTTTTTAAAGGAGGGGGGAAGAAGCGTGGCTGTTCATGGCCTGGGTGTATGCTGGTGCTTTGTGCGCTGGGCAGCTTGCAGGTGATGTATTTAAAAGGAGCACAAGCAGCTTGTGCTGGCATAGAAGTATGATTAAGCTGAACTTGTACGCACAGCTTGGTGTCCCGGGGGAGCACGGTGATGGTGTTTGGGTGCTGTGGTGATACTGCTACAATAATCTGTTTTCTTATTTATATCTTCCTCTTGCCAATAAGCAAAGCTTCAGCCCGGTCTCCTTTCACCACCTCCTCTTAGCCTAAAATACACCAAAACCGGTTTGTTCTGTCTCCTGGAGCATCCAGCCAAGTGGCTCAGCACTGGATGGTCTCCCATGTGCCCCAAAAAACACCCTGAGAGGCTCTGCAAGCACCGTGGTTCTGAAGTGAGTGCCTGATGCTGGCACACGGGCTGGAAATCACCCTCATCAGCTGCAGCGGGCTGGTGTTTTACTTCTTATCGTGCACATTGATGCAACACAGATGCTGTCACCGACCTGGGGACGGGTGCAGGAGAGCATCTGAGGGCTCGGTCCAGAGGAAGCGGTTGGCGTGCCGTCCTCCCCTGGCGTTAATCGGGTTACGGTGAGGTGTGGGAGGGTTCTGTTATTAAATTGAAAACCTGGCTCTATAAGATGAAGGCAGCTTTAACGAGATGAAAAGGCTTAACCAGAGTCCAATTAAATTCCGCATTACCTGTTTACGCAGCCTGCTTAAGTCCTGACCCCGCACGCTGATTTCTTCCTTAGGCTCCAAAGCTTGTGCTGAAGGCACAAGAAATGCAATCAAAGCAAGGCAGATAGAGACCAGATCACCTACGTGTCCCGAGCATCCCAGAGGCAGCTGCCATCGAGTGCTGCCATCGAGCAGCACAACAGCTGCTCCTGTTGTGGCTGCAAGGTGTGAGCCAGCAAATCGAATACCCAGCCCTCCTTAGTTTGGTTTTAGGTCTGTGCTGTGAAGGTATTTCTGCTCTCCTCATCTCGCTGCTGGGTTGATGGAGGCTGGATCATGAAGGGAGCATCCTCTGCTGCCTGCTGGTGCCTTGCATCACTGTTTGGAGGTTATCTTTATCAAGGCAAAGTGGTGATGCTGAGGTGAGCTGCACCACTTCTTGTCCCAACCAAAGCTGCTCGCCCGCAGCGTGCGCTGGGGGCACCAGCTTGGGCTTAACAACAGCGAATACCACCGATGGGATCCTGCTTTTCACAGTCAGTAGAAACCATCCCTTGTGTTGGTGAAGCGTGGTGCGTTGGGGAGGGTGGCAGGCTGGCTTGGGCCACCACGCAGGATGTTGTCTTGCTGTGACACTGGGAGCCTTGCAGGATGCGGTTCAGCGCCTTGGCCCACTTTTGAGATGCTCTTGGAGGTGGCTCAGGCATGTCCAGCAGTGGGGATCATAGAGTGGTTGGGGTTGGAAAGGGCCTTAAGATCATCCAGTTCCAATCCCCCTGCCATAGGCAGGGACACCTCACACTAAACCATGGCACCCAAGGCTTCATCCAACCTGGCCTTGAACACTGC
>JBCJKH010018720.1:27971-42286 GCA_039877255.1 Loriculus beryllinus | reverse complement strand
GCTTTTCATAACAGACCTACTTGCTGAAAAAATGGAAGGATGAATGAGAAGATACTAAACTATGGTAATCTGGGTTGCTTAACATGTGTGTTGAGACACTCCTAACAGACTAAAAATTGACTAATAACAGCAATTCAGAAACAATTAAAGTTTCTGGATCTGCTGTGCGTATATATCAGATACTTGTGCAAAGCTGAGTTTTAATATCAGTAAGCCTCTGATACAGTGACTTCCCAAATGAATTCATATGGTATTCCACGGTTTTCTACCTGACTTCTGTACTGGTGTCATATTAATTTAATGTTATTGCTAACTGGAACCTGAGCAGCCTGCCATAAGTAATACAGCTGTCATCCAGGAAATTCTTAACACTCTCAGTGCTCAGTAATTTAAACAAAAGTCTTTAATTAAAGAGGTTAAGCCTTTGAGCACATTTGAGAAGACATGCATTGGAAGCCAAATGTGGTATGCCAAATGCCTCTAACAATACTCCAAACACATTGTGCCTACAACAAAGTATTCTCTCTTCCCGCCCCAGCTCCCTGTAGCTGAGCTTTTCTATGTTAGCACTTTCTCCACTAGGCTCAGATACATGACCAGGTTGTCACAGGGTAAAATGCTAGTGCACATCTGCTGAGAAACATGATTCCTAGACTGTGACAAAAGTTTGGGAAGTGACTTGCTGCTGTCCTTATTCACAGTGGGACAAACTAAATCGTACTGCATAGCATTTGTCTTGAGCTGAGGCACATTTGTCATGGCTGAGCCATCAGGTAGCTATGATGGCCGTGTGAGTCTGAGCTTGGAGACTGACACATCCGTGCTGGCTTCTCATGTGAGCTGATGTCCATGTCAGCTTCCCAATTAATGTCACAAAGCAGTCAGGACTTCATCCATTGTATCTGATGCCTTCTCTTCCCTAGTCAGAAAAATCACAGATATTAAAGTTGAGGAAACTAGTCAATGAACTAGCCCGTTGCTCTGCAAATATCAAGGGTTGCTATTAGGGAGAAAAAAACACACCCAACCCACAAAACTGCAGAAACAGCTACAGAAGGAAAGAAAAGAGCATAAGACTTCTTTTCCTTCCAGGCTAAATGAGAATGGAAAACTGAAAGGACAGGAGGTATGTAGTGTTTTATCATTAATTAGGTGGGCAATGCTTTTGCCTCCTTACTGCCTGATCAGTGATGTTGCATTGTTGAGTTAAGGAAGGATGGGATCACATGGAAACTGAGCAGTTCTTTTTACCACTCTTCAGTTCTGATATATTTTGCTTTTGGAAGAGTGGCTTGTAACAAAACTATTGAAAATCGATGTTTAAAGGAGAAACAATTGAAATTCTGATAAATCTGAAGTTATTGTTTGCCACAGTTAAACAGAATGGCAAAAATATAGTGGCAGTTGTTTTACTAAAAGAGAAAAGAACTTATGACACATTAAAAGTTACATCAGAGTGTCAATAAATCAGTGAAGGGAAGTGAAAGACTGTCTTTATCGGAAGAAAACCAAAAGTAATCAATTAGTTTTGCATGCAGTAATAATTCAAAAAGCATACATTATGTCAAATGCAAAATCCTGCTTTTCTGAGAGATACAGCTTGTTCTGAATTAAACTGATCCACTTGTGTCCAGTGTGTGGTACTGCACAGGTAGTGTGCGGTTCCTTAGGGAATACAGAATATAAAATCAACCATCTCCTCAGGGCTGACACTTCAGCAGATGATAAAATATGCATTAATTTCTCAACAGTAAATTTGCAGTTTTTAAAAGGGTTAACACTGTAATGCTTATCATGGCTAAGCCCACACATTGCATAAGCATGAATGAACCAAAGATTAGCAAGTGGATAGAATCAGCTACAGAGATTTTGTTTAAATTTTTCTCTATTTCAAATGTGAATACTGGTTTGTTGGGGTTCTTCTTGTGAAACTAGAAAGAAGAACTGCAGGTTTCCTTACTGACTTAATATTGCTTTGGCAATTCATCCACAGCTGTATACAGAAACACTGTATTAAGAAATGTTGCTGTAATAACAGCCAATTTACAGCACAGGTAACCAGTCAAAGTAATTTTTTTACTGTGGTAATTTCTTAAATGATTAAAAGATCAATCACAAAAAGAAGAGCAGATAGAGTTTTTAAGCATAGCACTGATAATTAACACTTTGAGAGAAACCAAAGAGTATAAGATACATATTTCTTATGCAACATCTTTCCTGATTTACTTCTGCAGTTATAAAGCTCAGTAATGATGCTTCAGAAATCTGTTTCATTCTCTCATTGGAGGGTGAGAATTCAATTTTTAGAGGAGAGTGCTGAGAGATGAAAGGCCTGGGTATTTGGGGAAATTTCTTCAGATCTCAAAGTCCCGATGCCATCCATTTCCTCAGTAATCTTTGGAAAGTGCCAACTACATGAAATTAAACATTGACAAAAATACCGTTCTTAAAAAAAAATCCTTATGTCTGATAACTTATATGGTTGGTTCACCATTAACTTGGGATTAAAAACCTGGCTTTCTGCTGCATGAATTTTTTTCCAGCCGTCCTCTTTTTCCTCACACATTTAACAAATGTTACACTAGCAGGATTTATAAGCTCAATTAACACTTGGGTTAATTGTGCTTTTATTATAAATAGCAAGCAAAACTTCTGGAAAAGTCTGGCCAACTGTAGGTTAGTACAATTTAGCAGTTACTGTACTCAGGCACAGAAGTTACATGAGCTTAAATACTTAATTAAATGTTATCAATATTGTTAATGCTAAAACTGAAGCCTGAGTCAATATCATCTTCATTCCTTTCCAGTTCGGGACCTTAATCTTCAGTTCCAAAAAAGACGAGTCTTAATTATTTTGTAAAATGCTCTGAAAATCTCTGAAGTTTAATGATAGATTAATGATAACAGTCCTTATTACAATAATTATTAATTGTTTACAGTTGTAATCAGGGTGCTGAATGCCCTGCTCATTGCAAAGAGGTCAGCAAAAGTTCAATTTGTTGCATAATCAACTATCTGCTCTTCAGTACACAAGCTAAACATAGTAGAAGATGTCAGTTACTAAATATGTAAGACTTGACGAAACAGCTCCTCTCTAACCTCATTTCTTCCAAACAAGAGTAGAATTTTAGCTTTATTTAAATGTCAGTATGGAAATAAAAGGCTTGAGCCCGCGTGGTTTGGATGAAAACCTGAACATAAAGCAGGAGTGACTGGAGCAATGCTGTCTTCCTTGAGGTTATGGGCACACAGCTGCCAGTGCTTGTACTGCCGCTTCCAGCTTTCCCAATTGTTATGGTTGGATGAGATCCTTGGCACTTTATCTTTCCTAGGTGTCTATTTTAGAATAAGATGAATTGGTACTCTTGGGATTGCTGTGGACAGTAGTAATGCTGGGATAGCTGGGGACACCTGGGAAACTGACAAAACTTGGGTCAGAGTCCTCCTCCATAAGCTTGGAGAAGCTTTGAAGAAGAGTCACAGTGACAGTCTGGAACTATTTACAGCAGCAGGAGACACAAAACAGGATAAGAAGAGAAAGACAAGCTGTGGCTTCTGGCTGAACAATAAATAGTTTAGTGTTTCCAAAATCAAAGGTGGGAGAAGCAGAAAGAGAACACTCCATCTGGCTTGAAGCAGTTGGAAGAGATGATGGGAAGGAAGGACTTGATGTTATTTATCAGACTCTTACTTGTTGAAGAATGGAAAGGCTTCTCCAACAGAAACAAAACCCAACAGCTTTACAAGAATCCATATGTGACATGTTGAGAAGGGGAGACCTGATATTCCCTCAGAACCATGAGGGTTTTGTTTTGCATCAGTATTTTGCAAAGTGATAAAAAAAGAGAAATTCTTGGACTGAATTAGAGGGAAATCACAACCTTATTACTTTTTTTTTTTTTTTTTTTTTTAAGAGGATTCTAAATAAAGAATTGGTCATACTATGATTAAAGATGGCTTACAGATCCTTCATCCTTTAGATTGTTATGACCTTGGATGACAGCATAGCTTTTAGGCTTGGTTAGTCCTCAGAATTGGCAGATGTGATCTCTTTATTTGATTGCATTGGTTTGAATTTACCTAGCTTGAATTTGGGTTCAGGATACTATCTTCACTGATCTCGGAGAATGACATTAAAATGTCAAGTGACACCTGCAAATGAAGGGAATATTTTGGGATTTGCTTGTGTTTCTTTGTCCTTTATTTGATAGTGATGAGGGTAATAGTGAATAACTCCAATTGGGATGGGATTAATTTAATCTAACTTCAGACAATTAAAAGTTAGATATGTGCTCTCTGTGGGTCTCTCAAGTAGTGGTAATCACATTTCCTCCTGGATTTAATTCAAGACATGTATCCTATCTGCATGTCCCAAGAGACCAGAAACAAGAACTAGATTGTTGCTAGATCTTAAGGCAACAATACTAAAAGAAGCTGTTACTTGAGACAAAACTTAACTGCAAAGCAAGCAAACCTGTGAAGAAGGGTATGATTAACTGCAGTAATAGTGATGTAATGGACAATTATCAGTCTCAAATAAGCAAAACCATTAGGAAGGGTGCTGTGCTCATGCTAATTGTATTTTAAGATTTTTATATAGTGATATCTCCAATAGATGAGTGTAAGAAATCATAGGCATAGCTGACAATCCCTCCTACAGTTCAATTTGCCTGACACATTCCACTAGAAGACTCTGTTTCCAGTTACTTAAAACATTGCTAAAGATTAACCAAAGTTCTGGGCTACATTTTTTTCCGGGCTGGGATTTTGTAGTTTCTCACAAGATTTTAGGTGAAAATGAAACTGGGGACAATCTCTTTGTCTTTCTGTTATTAACAGTATTTTTGTGAAGAGCACAAATGCTCCCATGCAAAAAGAACCTTCAAGTTTATTGGTATGATGTATGTTTTTTCTCCCATAAAGATCTACACAAATGTGAACAGCCTGGAAAATTAGCAGACATGCTTAGTTTGGCAGTAGAGGCAATAGAGTTTGATCATCATGGTAGCTGAAGATGTTATTTGTGCTAAGCACTGGCTAGATGGAACTGCAGGGTTTTCTGTGCCCCGCAGAATGAGCGTGGTGGCTTCACTTTAGAAACTTAGATGCTGAACTGAGATCCCAAAACAAGCACTGTAATGCTATTATAAAAAGTACTCCCCGGCTACCACTCCAAACTCTTTCCAGCAGATTCTCGCATTAGCTGTCATGAATCTGGCCCCAGTACCTGTGTATCACGGGCTGCAAAAGAGTAACAGATTTGGAACACCAGAGTCTGGTAGTCTCAGGATAGACATAAAAATTAGCGGGCACTTATATTACTTTCCTCATTGATATCCATAAACAGTGGAGGACCTAAACAATAGGTCCTCCAACAATAAGGACCAGGTTGTCTCTCAACTCCCAAAGGCAGGTCTGGACTATGCATTAAAATAAGAGCTCTGGCTGTGTTTTCTCCATTCCCTCCCTGTAGGCTGGTTTCCACTGGAAGAAAAGGCAGGGCATGGGCTGCCAAGTGCCACGTGCTTGATTTAGAAGATGGGAAACAGGACACTGAGCTTCTTTGAATCACTGTGTGCTTCATGGTATGAATAGGCTCTGCAATCTCTTCCACTTTCTCACCTCCTATGGGTTCACCTTCCTGTGCTTGAGCTAGCTTTGGTCCAGAGCTCGGCCCAGCTCTGTCACCTGGGGGCAGGGGGCTGGGAAGGAGCTGGGTCAGAGAAAGTGGTCCTACCCGTCTCTTAACTTGGTATCTGTTTTTAAACACAGGCTTAAACTGAGCTTCAAGCTCAGCTCCCTGTCCCTAGCTGTGCTATGCAACAGGAAAAGCAATGCTCAGTCTTGTATCTCATTAAGCCTGGCCTTGCTGTGCTGACTTGGCTTCTCATCTTGATCTTGGCTCTATCTTGTTGCCGTGATCTGCCCTGGACATCTGGACTCTCACCTGACTCAGGTGACCTTCGTCAGACCTGCTCTGCTACTTTTGCTTGGGTCTTGTGGGTCTGCCCCACTGCCACCTTCTGCTTCTGGCTCCCTGCCTGCATGGGCAGCAGCTGCCCTGCTTGTTCCCTGGCACAGATCCTGCTCTGGCGTAAATAACAGCCCATACCATTAATACGTAAACTCTCCCACCCCCATTGAGATGGTTGGTTGGCAGCAGTAATGGTGTTTAAACATAGCCTTGGTTTTGTTGGTTTTTTTTTGTTTGGTTTTTGTTTGTTTGTTTGTGGTTTGTTTTTTTTTTAATAAAATTAGATTCGATACATGAAAAAGGTGGTAATGAACATTCAGAAACATAGAAGCCCAAATATTCAGTGAAACCTGTCACTGCTAGGTAGTTTTGCAGTTCTTCGCTGTTGCTCCCAGCAGTTTGCAGTTCATGGAAGTCAAGAGGGATAAGGATCTTTTCACTTGAGAACTGACTCGTGAAAGTGCCATGATGAACCTGGGCACCTGGAATGACATCTTCATATTACTGAAACTAAGGCTCGAGGTCACCTATCTCTGCACACAGAGCACATGTTTTACAAATGAGGCAAGCTGAAAAGACAAATAAAGCATAGATACACAGAAGCAGTTTGACCAGCCAAAAATACCTTTTTTAAGTTAAACATGAAGAAGCAGTATGTACATCTTGTTTGCACATACACATAACTGGGGCACACTGTGGGAAGAACACAAAGCAGTAGCAGGCAATGATAATCAACTAGTTAATGTGGTTACCCCCACATGGCTTTGTAAACTTGGCGCAGCATACGAGACCAAAACTAAATTGTAAAACTTCTCAACATTCGACTGACTAAATGTGCAGCGGTATTCATTACCCAATAGAGACACACAAGCCATTTTCTGCCAATTGCTGGTAGAAGGTTGTATTGTTAGTACTAGACCAAGATTATTGACTACTGAGGTGCAAAGGGAAAAGAAACTCTTAAACAATCAATCAGAAAGAAAAAAATTAAGGGAAACAAGGAGAAAAATTAAGGTTTAACTAACAACTGTAATGTCTAAATAAAATGGTCAGGAGATTGATACATTTCCCAGACACATGAACTTTACAAAACAAAAAAGTTAGCAAAATAACGTATTAAGTTTATACCAGGTTTCAGGTTTTCATTGTGAGATGCTTTTTGGAAACTCCAGATTCTGTGTGCTATGAATTTTTCATTGGAGGGACCATTCTCCCACTGAAATCAGGCTGTGCCACTCTGCAATAAATTTTTCTGGCACCTGTATATTCCTGAGCTGTGAACTGTGTTTGAGAGCGCATGAACTTTGGCTGCCTGATAACCTCTGCACAATGTAAAAAAAGAAACAAGTAGAAATTTTATGGAGCTACTTAGAAGCTTATCTCCCCTCAGAAGGCTTCACTTTCCAAGTCAGTCAGTAGCAGAAGTCAATCCAAACCTGCCAGTGACACTATTATCGTAGAAAAGTATGTGCTAAATGCATCTGGAAGCAAAGAGAAAGTAATGTCAAACTCCAATATGTGCTAGCAAAAAGAAACCCAGGGAAGAAAAGGAGCTGCTGGCAGTTTCCTTTTACCTGGAATTCTTCTATTTATTTTTCTAAAGCATTGATGTACAACTAGAAAAATCAGAGAAATCTCTTATTCTCTCTCCTCCAAGGCAAAGGGTAATCCTGAACATGCCTCAAAACCTGGCAGTTTGAAGAAAAGTCAACCCACATTTCACAGAGCACAGTGCTTAAAAAACACAGATCTATCACTTTAGTTGTGTGCTCCCTTATTGCTTTGTCCCTTTCCTCCCATTAGCTGACACTTGCCCTTTGAGCTGTGGTACTCCACAGTTAAGGCCAGTGCAGAGCTAGATTTTACTCTTTTGTGCCTGCTGCTTCTTCCTTTCTTTCTCATTGGACTGCTCTAATAAGCTCTTTGCTAACATTTTGTTCTCATGTTTTTTAGACACGGTACTCTGGTCTGTCTGCAGCTCTCATGTTTTCCACTCCTCTCACTTTCCTCCCTTACTCCATCACCTCTGACTTTTCTGCTGCGAGTCTCTGCCTCAGCTGCATCTTATTTCTTTCACTTTCTTGCTTGCCGTAGTTCAACTCCATCTGTCACCTACCAACCAAGTTTCTTTCTGGACCATATCTCTATTTGCCTGCATAGTATGTTTTCTCTAATCACAACTGTATTTTCTTTTCTATCAATCATATCCTCTAGCTAAAACTCTTCTTTTTCAGCCAGCGTTTCCAATCTGGGGTACAAACAATACCCTAAATAGTCTTTGTCCCTTCTATTTCTTTCACTTTATTTGAGGTAATATTTCAAAATTTTGAGTAAAGCAGGTCCCTACAAGTATTGCATGGAAGATGTGCAAATAACTAATCCCCGTGCAGAAAAGACAGTTTGTTTTTTTGACACCCAAATGCCAGATTAGGGAACTTCTCACACTGGAGATCCACTGACCATCTTTAAGAAAATCTTAACTCCTCCTGTTGTCTTTGAAAACTAAACAAGTCCGAGAAACTAGAAAGTGGCTTCACTAGATGTTTAGAATGAGCAAATGTAAATGTCTATAGCATCCCTCTGTTCCACTGGACTAAAGAGTAAAGAAGATATAAATTCAATATAGAACATAAATTGACATAAACAATAAATAAATATAAATTGATAATAAATAAATACAAATTAGTTATATAATTGAAGGTACAAAAATTAAAACATTTTAGTTGTAGCAATGCAGTATTATCCCTTAAATCTCCCAGTTCAAGGGAGGAGAAGAATTTTTCTACTTTCTCTAATGCCCATTTTACACTTAAGTAACTCAGCCCACCTTATGCTTTGCATAGTGCCTTGCACAACAAAATTCTGCTCAGCCTGGGCACTAAAATAAGCCATAAAAATGATTATGCATCCATAATTCCACAAAGAATAAAAATGGAGAGCAGTAACTTACACTTCTGCATTTATAATTTCCTCCTATTTTACATCACTCCTGGAAATGAGCAAGGTGCAGATGAAACAATCATGAAAGAACAGCACTTCTATTTTTCATTCAAAATCTTTATGAGAGTTAGAAATGGAGCAGTCTTAATTGAGTAAGATGGTTTTTATCACATGCTGTTTCACCAAACAGGCGTTTGACATAGTCATATTTTGTGTTCCCCAAAATAGCACTTTGGCATGCTTCAGTTTCTGAACTTGTTTTTTTTTAACTCCTTTGAATTTAATTAGGCTATTCATCAGCTTGGTAAATGCAAAGAACCTTTTAAAAGGGGAACAGTGATTGATTTTTAAAGTGCTATAATCATTCCATCTAGCAGTAAAAAAATATTTTCCAGTTAGGTATTTCAAAGGATATTAATATTCACTTTTTAAAATAAAAACTCCTCTGTCCTTATTTTAATACAGAACTAGGAAGCTGCCATGAAGTCATTGGTTGAAATCCTTCTCCCAGCAAAGCGCCCCTATAAGGCTGCCATTAACACCCATGCTTCGTGTGAATCTTTCTGATACAGGAAGAAATTTCGGGAGTCAAGGAAAGTTTGTTCTGCACAGGGTCTGGGCCTGGGTCAGAATGGACTCACATGGCAACCAAAGCTGTATGGCTGTACCAGCACATCACTCCACCAGCGTAAACAACCATTGCGTGCACCCAGATAACAGTCTTGGATGGAGTTTCAAGTGCATGTGTGTGTCATTGCACTGGTCAATGTTGAAAAATGGCAGAAAAAAGGAAGCTCAGATCTGATTTTTTGCCGGCAACCCAAAGGAATCAGGTCCAACTCAAGTTTTGCAGAATCTTGTCCTGAGTTACATCAGAATAGTACATTATAGACTGCAGCATTTGTAACTTAAAGAGTCAGTCCCAGGAAGTGAATTCACCCCAAAAGATGTTTCTTCTAAGCATCTTCATTCTTAGGTGTGTGACATGCAGTCATGCCCCCGCTGTAGAAACCAAGGTTATTCTCTAACTGACAAAGAGGTATTTTTCAAACGATCAGTATGACAGCTTGCAACTTTTGCTTTCTTAGCAGGGGCCAAGAGCAACAGCTCAATCATGAGAAGCATTGTCTGTGTGACAAGTCTGACTGACCCCCAGGTGTGCTGTCAGCAGCGTGAATTTGGCTGTCCAAACTCCTCACAAAGACAATGAATACGGTTCTGCTGTGTGAAATGTAGCTCTGCGCTAGCAGTACAGCCTGTAGCTCTGCTGGACCTGGCCAGCTCTGGAGTGAGAACTACTGCTTGCATCTTCTGTGAGGCTGTTCCCCTGCAACCAGCAAATGCTGACATGTAATGAAAGGGAAGGCAGCAGGACACCTTCAGCCTCTCATTTCTCTACAGCACATGCTTCACAACACTCTCTCATCTCTTCTCTGCACCAACCCAAATAGTTTGCTTCACTCTCTCTCCCTTTGTCTGTCTTATCTTCATTTATATCTCATACCAGGATCAGCTTTTTTCCAGCTATCCACTGAGTATCATCCTGCACTTACATTTTTTCTCTTATCATTAATAACATTTCCTTTCTATATGTCCCTTCATGTCACTTTGCTGCTCTTTGGCTTGCTTTCCTTACTTTACCTCTCTACCATCTTGTCTCGAGCAACACATAGGCAGATTTGATCCTGCTCCAGCCAGAGCCTACAGCTCACTGATATCCTGCGTGAGCTGTGGGGAGAGTTCAGCACGTTGTGCACACACACAGACTGCCATACCTTTAGAAGACAAGTATATATTCTACCCAGCCTGTGGAGATTAAAAAAATTACAGAATGTGTGTGAGCACAATTGTCATTCCTGACATCTTACTGTCGGGTTTAAAGCATGTTAAATTGACCACTGGAAAAGTATTTCAATTATCCCATTAACAGCACAGAGAAAGCCAGTCATGAGTCACATGAGTAAATTTTAGGGAAGACAAACAGACTCATGCTGTGTGCATGCGGCCCTTCTCTATTGATACAATACTTCATAATCCCAACGTGCCTGACTCAGTGCAGTCTGCAGCTCAGGAGCCTACTAGTGCTAGGGATGCTCTCACAGCTTCTCAACCCTGGTCAGCCCTGGTGAGGAGTCTGGAAGAAGCAGAGCACAAGGCAAATGCCCTTCTCCCATGCTGGGGAGGAGTGGAAGGTGGCACCATGTGTGTATGGTGTTTTGCAAGAGCATCACTGGCTGCATAGGTTCTGGCCTTGCAAAATGATGCAGGCTGATAAAACACAGAACTGTAACCCAAGCATTTTTGTTTCAGGACAAAACAGCGTGCAAATGGGCACATAACTGTAACATTTACTGAGCTTTATGCTCATCTGTCACACATCTGCAAAAGGACTGCGCTTTCATTTTGGGAGGGATTTTGACCTACCTTCAATGAAGAGCACTAAACAGCAAGTGAACCCTCTTCAGTCTCCTCCATTTTATCTAACAGGTATAAATAATTCATGTAATAGCTACAAAAAAATCCCAGAAAGCAAAAGTGTTTTAAAATTTGCTTCCATTTGTGTACTTCAGGCTTCAGTGGAACAGCTTAAAAAATATAGACCCATTCAAGCTGAAACAGCACAATTTTGGGGGTTCTTGCACAAAATACTTTTACACTCAGAGTAGTCTGCTCTGAGTGATCCTTTTCCTCCTCAATTTTGTTGTTACAAATAGCAAATCTGCCTGTCTCCAAGCCACATCACCTTGAGAGAATGAATGCTACTTACAGGATTCAGAGCACTGTATGTGCCATCAAAATATTACAATGCATTTCAAGTCTGGAGACAACACCATAGAAATATGCCACAAGAATGCCAGAGGTGATGAGAGGCTGATGAATAGAACATGAGATGGAGGAGCCCCGCTTCTTCTATTTTATTTTTTTCCCTGGGAAAGCTGATAGCTTTTCTTTTTCCCAAAGAATAAGCTATTTTCATTTATTACAGTTCAGTCCCCCTGTTATGTGTACCCTGCTCCTAATGGCTACAGGATGTGTAAGTGCTAAAAATGGATTCTGGTTTCAAAATTAATTCCTGCTTTCATTCAGATGACAGGAAGTTTTAACTCTCTTTCTTCTAAATGATTGACGCAGATATCTTGATTAGTTTATTAAAATAATCAAATTCTGTTCTTAAATAATAAAATAATTTTTTTAGAGGTTATTTTTTTAATCTGTAAAATGTTTCCATACATTAAATAAATTAGTCATTAATAAGACAAATATACTTCCAACAGAAGAAATAAAAGGTAGGATTGTATTAAGTCTACCTAATTTATCAATTTGTTTCATACATACATTTTAGGTATCTAACAAAGAAATGCTTCTGAAGTAAGGGCCACGTTTTCCTATAGAGAAAAGTAAGATGCATCATTGACTTCGATGGCTCCTAGAGGGACAGAAATCCCGTCTCTCAAAGCTGAATGGCCTGGATCCTGAGAGATGAGGAGCAGGAAGAGACTCCTATTACCTGAAGTCCTGTTATATTGAAACATCTCTGCTTGCAACTTTGACCAGGTAATCACCTCTATTTAGAAGATTTGAAAAAGGATCAAATTAACAAGGTCTGGAGTTCTCTGTGCACATGCTTTCATTTTGTTGCCTTTAGATGCTGCAATGTTAAGAGAAAGTGCTCTTTCACCATGCTACACTTTGCAGAAAAGTAGTGCATGTCAAGGACTCATCCCTGACATCCTACACTGTGCTTCATGACATCCATTTATACCAGGCTTGTTGTATTCTGTCCTGTGACCTGGGATAATGAGGTGTGTAGCTGGTGTGCCAGGATTTGATGTGTTGCAACGTGGCATTATCTGCCTTGGGAAATGTGAAATGAAGGCATTGTCTGAAAAATATAATTAAGGAAAAGGTTTCTTAGCCCGTAATAGCAGAGCATGAACACTACAAAGGCTGCTGCTCTTTACTGTAAAGAAATAGAATAGCTAATGCCAGATGAAAAGTTTTTATTCTTCTTTGGTTGGGGAAGAAGCATTCTGGAGAATATACAGCTTCAAGAAAAATGGAATGAACTGAAGCAGCTGAAAGCAAGGCTACATATTGTCCTTGAAAACCTAACTGTGGCTTTGTGTTTGCATAATGTGTTATTATATTTTTACATCACCTCACCCCATTTAAAAAAGATACTCCTTGAAAATAAGTATTCAGAGAATTCATATCCTCACAAAGGAGTATGTCATGGGAATCAAAAGCAAAAGGTTTGCTGGATTATCAGGGCTCTGGGGCAAATTTGCTCTTGTACTACCTGCCCATGAAATCAGCCTACAGAGCTGCTGAAATAACAGGGCTTTTTTCATAGAAAAAAACCCACAGTCGTGTTCTTCACCATTATCTAAACAAAAATGTAGCACTAACAATATGTTCTTAGGGTTATTGCAACTATTGTTATTACCTGCAGTTAGTGGCACAACCCAGTAACCTGAATATGGATCTGGGGTCCATTGAGCTGGTCATCCTGGAATCAGATGTTACACCAGCACAAAAGATGGCACATGTGCTTGGAAGAGATTACTTCCTAACTTGACATAACAAACCAATGAACCTCATTGGTAACAAACTGGGGAGAACATGAAGAACATGGAGAGGAAGAACAAAATATGTAAAACAAGACTGTATGCTTATATAAGTGACCAGGAATGCTCATTACTTTTCTCTCTCAAGGTCTGAGAAGGACAAAACTAGATGTGTGTAAGACTTTGAGGCTCATTTATATATGAAGATGTGAGAACTGGGCTTGTGTTGAGCAGTCTCAAAACCAAGGTCATGGCAGTTATGCTGCACTTCCCATGAGAGAGTAATGTGTTGCAAAACCCTAAGAAGAAGCGTGTGTGGAAGATAAGGAATACAAGGGTACAAACCAAGTAAAATGCCCCAAACAAGAAAATGCTTTTAGTACCAAGGCCTTAGGTTTTCATCCTCTACAAAGTCCTTTTTATTGAGTTCAGAGGAATTTAAACCCAGCCTTTATTCAAGGGGTTGAAGCTGTATAGAGATGGTGAGGCTTGCCACAAAAGAGAGGTGAACACTATTGGGCCTCGTTGGCCCATCAGGGCAGGGATCTGGAAATTCCATTTTGATGGTATGACAGAGTATAAATAATAGTAAATGCAGCCATACCTTCGTTATGCTCTAAAGCCCCTGTATTGACAGCTGAGAAGTCCTTATTGTAATTGGGAATTAGACTGTGAGCATCTACATTCTTCTCCAGTACTTTCCCCAAAGGATGAAGCACACGCACACCTCCACCAGCAAGCATGTCTTGAGGCCCCACACTTCAGTACAACCAGCTGAACCGCTTCTGCTTGACATGGTCAGAAATAGCTTCTTGAAGCTGCAGAAAAAAGTG